>JAQBSW010001167.1:75000-146616 GCA_029291075.1 Eudiplozoon nipponicum | reverse complement strand
TTTAATCAAGGTTACGATCCTGACCTAAGCACGTCCAGTTATATACATACATTTGTCAGAATAAAAAGTCATTTCATAAGGTAGAAAAAGCAACTCATCCAGTAGACCGGTTTCATCCTTATTAGGAACTCATCACATCTGATTAAGAATCTGTTGTTCTAACCATTGAGCCATTCTGCCGCATATACTAACAAATGTTTCTTTGTTAGCCTTTCCTTTAGATGGATCCTATATAGCATCCCCTTGCTCTAAAGTTAGAACTAACCATCCTCAATCAGTCATCATAGATCAAAGATCGTACTACATCGGGAAGTGGCATTGCAATGAATATTTATATCATTAAACAAACATTGATTCAAGGGTGATGATAACAATTATTTTAATCGAGGTTGCGATCTTGATTTAAACATCAGTTTATATTCAGTCTATTAATAAGTAGTATTTAACAGTAATATCGGAAAACTAGGTTTGTTTAATTAGCTGTGGATAAAAGAAGCTACTACTGATAGAAACTGTTAAGGTTAACTACTTTTCGTTTATTAATTTAAAAATACAGAAGATCCACCTGGTTGATAGTTTGATGTTTCTACAAAATTTGTGCATTTTTTGGACATTTTCTCAACTTAGTCGGCAATTTCTTTTCTAAAATACCTTTTAACTCGCATTATAGTAATCGACCATTCTAAATTACGTAGTGCACTGAGAATTTATGACATTTGTACAAATAAATAAATATAATTGTTCACGTGAAACTGGTATATTCAAAATTATCTGATCATTATAGTTAATAACACAGATTATATCACAGAAATTTACTTTGGTGGAAATATTAAGTACACCTTTATATCTTTTCCACAATATAAAATACTTAGTTTATACTGACAAATGTTTATACATAATGGGTCAGGTGTTTATATATATGAAGATCACCACCTTGATTAAAAGTAAGTTTTATCACCGCTCGCGCAACCAATGATCGTTTAATAATATCAGTGCGATATATTGTTAATCCATAACATTTATACTTCTGACTAGCTGTTCTCATAAAAACTAATTGACGTTTCACTAGATAGATGCGCATCTCGTACGCGAAAATGTCTTTAATTTATGTTTACAACGAACGAAGTGAAATTAGAGTAGCTGAAGTGTAATTTACTCTCTGAATGCTTTGGACTATTTGTATAACACTCACCGTATGACATTTCCAAACTCAGTATGTCCTCACACTTTAAGGTTTGGAACCAAACAAACTTACTACACTCTTCTTTAAATCAAGTTTGCGAGCTTGAAGTAAACACCAATCCCATTGTATTTAACCAGTCGTCGAACAACATAGCAAAAACTACCGCCAGCCGCAACGCGACGACTGGTTAAATACAATGGGATTGGTGTTTACTTCAAGCTCGCAAACTTGATTTAAAGAATTGTTATCACCACCCGCGCAATCAATTATTGTTTTACTACACTCTTATTAACCATACTTTCTATTGCGCAGCACGGTCGACAGATAATTTTCTACAACAATTGTCTATTGTGGAATACTTGAAGGCTTTCGCAGTTCAGTAAACTCTTGAATGCACTGCATTTCCACATGCAAAGCAGGTCTGTTTACATGCTTTTCGCTGGTCTAGCCACTCTGAATTCTCTACAAGAGCACTGTCCATTGAAAATATTTTGATCACAAATAAAGCCGATTTCTTGTCGACGTTTCGACCAGTACTTCTCTTGTCACACTCATGCCTATCACACAAAGCACAAAATATTTCTTTTTAATTTTGGCAAATGTAATATACCTCGCTTTAGCCAGATTTATTTATATTCATTTTAGAGTTATTAAATTATTCGTATGCCTCAAAATCTGGCCTCCATTAACCACTCACAAACACTCACCGGTATACACTAAAATACTTGCATAACCACACACATTTACCCAAAAGAATATATATATATATATATATATATATATATATATATACGTGTGGCAGCATAGGTGGGCAAAATATGCCTTTACATCCCTGTCCGTGGCAAATTCTGGACAGTACGTGTACTGCGGTATGAATTGCCATTTCCAGACTACACAATACCTAGATTATACTGACAATTTTTTGTACATAATTTGTCCGATGTTTATATCAAGATCGCAAACTTGATTAAAAGTAATTGTTATCACCGCCCGCGCAACCAATGTTCGTTTAATTACATAAATTCAACAACTGTCTTTATTATGCCTTCCAAGTGTATCAAATGCCTAGGATTGCGTATATTTGCGAAAATTGTACAGCCACAGCTATGTACAAAATGTAATTTTCGGTAATCTTCAATTCCTGTTTCACCTTAACTCTGTCTATTTCCAATATGTCAAAGAGAGTAGGATAAATAAAGGTACCGTTTTCAAATTGAACTAATTTAGATTAGTGATGCAAGACAAGACTAAAAACTAGTACGATGAGATGATGTCGATAGACAACGAAAGAAAGTTATTGGGAGAAAAAAAGAAATAGGGACAAGGATAATAGAAGAGAAATTTTAGGTCGGAATAAACTGGACGCATAAAACAGCGAACCGTCATTCTTAACCTAGACAACAAAGCCTAAAATTTATCGATGATCAAAAGTTAATTACTTTATCAATCATCCTTTTATCTTGATAGATTTCCGTTATCTGGCCTGATGCCCAATGTTGACGAATAAGTATTTTTGAATATAAAGCCATTAGTTAAATTTTTTCATCGATATATCTACATATAAATATCCAAATCATACATAGAAATGTAAATATACATCAATATATACGCGTGCAAACAATATACAGTTATGCATATAAAGATAGACATATAAGCAACAATGTGAGTTCATTCGGTTCAAGTGAATGCAATTACCAATCAATATTGTATCTCGTCAAGAAGCCCACTTAATTTTACTGCTGTTAAACTCTTATAATATATATATATATATATATATATATATATATATATACATTTTAAAAATGGTGAAATTAGAAACTATCAATATATATATATATATATATATAAGAAATAAAGTGTTCATTTAACGTCAAGTGCATACGATTCACCAAGAGTATGTGTTATATCTTTCATATGCATAATTTATCCATACCCACAACTTATATATATATATATATATATATATATATAGCCATCTATTACAAGATATGTAAAAAACATATATATATATATATATATATATATATATATATATTAGCAACAATGTCAATTCCCGACCTTAAGTACATAAGATTCACATTGAATATAGTATATTAACCAAATAGATATTTATTTATACCAACATCTTATCTCAATATCCATCTATATATTTATCATCCGCGGCAAATTCTTGCCAATACATGATGAGTTCCAAATAAGGACGAAACCAGTCTACTGGATGAAATGCCTTTCCTATACTATGCAACTCTTAGTTTATACTGAGAAATGTATGTACTTAATTGGTTAGGTATTTATATCAAGATCGCAACCTTGATTAAAGTAATAGTCATTTGATGCACCAGGTTCGTAGAATGAAGAAAACTGTTAAATATCTTTATTGTTATTATATAAGGGATATAAACGCACATGTTTTAGAAATGTTACACACCCACCCACAAACACACACACAGTAAATATATATATATATATATATATATGCGTGTATCTTTTAGCGTATGCCGGGAGTATAGGTTTGTAGTTAACGAAGGACAGATATTTTGGCATCCGAAAGCTGTAACAAGTCTAACATGAGTATAAGTAAAACTAGCTAGAAATTTGTTTTATTTTGTTTTGTGAAATTTTGTATGAAAGCAATGATTCTAAATTGAGAAATAACTGTCCGAAACTATAACCTAAAATCGGCTAAATGTGTGATTGCAACATATGCAGTGGACAGTACATGTGGGCCAATAAGAACCCATTAATCAACGATACTGACACGCGGTCCACCTGGAAATATAAATACATATATATTTTACCGATCTGCACGCGTCATTCAGAGGCCCTCAAAGGTCAAGTTCGGTAGAAACCAGACGCCGACAATGCTCAGCAATAAAATACTTTAACGTAATATACATCCAAACGTTTTAAGAGAATGACATAATTTTCTCCAATAAAACGATGAAATATTAAACAAAAATTCCATCAGAGAAAGATAGAAATCTGATATCCTGGCAGTAGAATGCAAATTACGTATATATTGAAAATGAGAAATACAGCTCCATTCTTAGAAGTTTTGCATCTCTTTTACTTGACTGGAACATCATTGGATTATTTTATGTAACTATTTTTAGTTTCGCTACACCCATGAAAGTTGTTCTAATAAGCGACCATTGATTGTAAGAGTGATTGCAATTATTTAGATCGAGTTTACGAATATAAGATTAACACTAACACCATATTGACCAATAGCACAACATAGCAAAGCTTCCGTCAGTCAAACGTAGTAATGTATTAGAACCTTCCATGTAACAAATTCCATTTCGTGGAAACTGGAAACTACCGTTGATGTGAACGTTTGACTTTGTTATATGTTAGACATTATTGGTGGCGCTAAAGTGTCTTTTGAATGTCTTACACCAAACATGCTAATTAAGAAAGGTCAGGCAGATAGGCCCAACTCTGATGTAGTGTATAGCAATATAAATATATATATATATATATATATATATATATATAATGTCCATTGCCTTCGAGTATTACACAGTACATTTCAAATTAGGAAGAAAAAACACATTAATAACAAAGTGGATAATGGACATTTATTTAGAGAATACTAAACGTCACTTTACAATTTTTCGTTTATATTCCCGGTTTTAATTCTATTTCTTGTTTTGGCTGATTAGTAAGTGTGTATGAGTTTGTGTCTGTGTCTGTGTGCATGTTTGCATGTAAGCATCATTCTCGTTTAATTGTAAAGTGATGTCTGAGATCTGGTCATTCTTGTATTGCTGACTTGAGAGTTGACCATCTGTTCACATTGTTGAATTTTGCGTGTACGAATGTTGTTGTAGTCATTCGTTTCACTTCATTGCGCAAATTTTTGTTCTTCATTTGGTAACAGCGCAAGTGCGGATTGCAGTGTTGAACGCTCATATTGATTCTAAATTTCTGTCACCATATGTGCAGTTGTTTTTTCCTTTCCAGTTGCCAATCCGATCAAACGTTTGCTGAGTCTGGTCCAGGGCGTGTTCAGTCTTGTCTGGATACTAGTAAACTGTTGTTGAATTTTGATATTCGTGGCCAGTCAATTAGTATATCATGTTGATGGAACTTTTGAATATTTAGATCAGGTGTATGTTTTTTTTTATATAAAGGGCTTCATTAACATCAGAAGACAATGAACATAATCAAGAATATATATATATATATATATATATATTGATCGTTTCTATTTTCACCATTTTTTTTAAATCTAAGAACAAAACAACGTACTCCATGGAATAACATTTATTAATAAATCTTATTTCTACCAGTATCTACAGCCATTGTTCTGGATTCGTTAGTATATTCGTTCATCCAATCCCACTGTACATTTGTCGTAACCAATCTCCTCTTCGTTATGTTAGCCTTTGTTTTGCGCAATTTAGACCACTCCTTTTGCGTAACGTCTGTTCGCAAAATAGGACACATACATCAATTACAATGAAAGCGATGACACACCAAATGACGTTACGCAAAAGGAGTGGTCTAAATTCGCAAAACAAAGCTAACATAACGAGAGAGATTGGTTACGACAAATGTACAGTGGGATTGGATGAACGAATATACTAAAGAATCCAGAACAATGCTATAATCAAGGTTGCGGTCTTGATATAAACACCTGGCCCATTAATTACTTACATATGTCAGTATAAACTAAGAATTGTATATAGTGCCTTTTCTACACTATATACAATTCTTAGTTTATACTGACATATGTAAGTAATTAATGGGTCAGGTGTTTATATCAAGACCGCAACCTTGATTATAGTCATTGTTCTGGATTCTTTAGTATATTCGTTCATCCAATCCCACTGTACATTTGTCGTAACCAATCTCCTCTTCGTTATGTTAGCCTTTGTTTTGCGCAATTTAGACCGCAACCTTGATTATAATAATTGTTATCACCACCCGCGCAACAATGTTCGTTTAATCCAGAACAATGCCTGTATATACTGGTAGAAATAAGATTTATTAATAAATGTTATTCCATGGAGTACATGGTAAAATAATATTTTTTTATTTCAGCTTAAATATACACATATATTGTTGATCTAGAACAAACCCTGGGTAGGACTGTAAGGACAACCAATCTACTAGACAATAGTTGAGAAATTTCTCAAAGTAGAATATACATTAGTTGAATGATGTCATAATTACCGCGAAAAGTGATCTGATATCGATCAATGCCAGGGTGCATGGATTTGCTGGAGTAACTGAAGTAGTTGCAATTCTCAATTTTGATGAATCTTAGCAAACCTTGAAATCCGTTGTGTTGGTACCATGTACAGACTCTGCAAACATAGGGTCTATATCAGGTACTTACACAACAGCCATAGTGTTTGTACCACTTACATGAAATATATTGTGAGCCGGATATGAAGTAGCGTTATCGAAGACTTTATATGAAGTTTACTTCATTACTGCAGGTTGACACATTCGTCTAGGAGATTGTACCTTTCTATTATCCAACATTCCTCACCCAAATATATAGTGGTTAAAGGGCGTAATACCGGCTCCTACTGATGAGTCGCCAGTAAGCACGAAACGAATGTGCATGAGATTATATTTTCCGTTCATGCTGCCTTTGGTTTATCCTTCTGGTTACAACTGAACTAATTTGTTACTAGGTGCGCAAAATATTGGTCCGACGCAACTAGCATTACCTAATTAATAGTTAGGGCTGTTCGTGTGAATATGAACACCCGAACAGTCGTTCCATATACTTTCTCACCATCTCTGAAACTATTATAGATTCTTAACTGCCTCAAAACCATATTAAAATTATATTAAAGTAACGACATTGACGAAAATAATAATTTTAAACAGTGTTTAAATTGGCGGATTTGGTCAAGATGGAAATATTTACCTAGGTAACATACAGGAATTACGTAACACAGACAACTACACAACAACAATAATGCCAAGTTTTTTTTAGGTAGTAAAGCTTCTACATCGTTCTTGCGGTATTTCTTCATGTATACAACCAAACCTCAGTTAGCACTTTTCAACTAAAAAGGAATATTACGAGACTGATTATACTAGAAATCTGCAACGTAATGGCCAGGGCTCGATTCGATGACATATCGAGCAGTGTCTGCAACCGAGAACTATGACGCACTGTCAAATTTGATTGTAGTTGACTTTAGCAATTTTTGCAATTTCAAAATAAGATCACATTGTTTCTTACGCCAACGAAATGCAGGCTGAGAGAACAGTCCCCTACCGGATAATTGAATTGAAGTTATAAACGAAGCCTCATCAAGCCAGGAGAGTTGGAGCCTTATTTATTTATTTACAGAGACGCCTCTGTTTTTCCCTTTAAAAATAAATTTGCGAAATTCATTATTGTGAACCTATATGAGCCATGCATCTAAAAAAGTTGAGAGATTCTTATGGCTGACAAAATTTATTTTTCTTTTTGCACATGGAAAAGGTGCTATGAACTTCTTATTTTTGTTGGAGACACGGATTTTAGAGTTTGTTTACATCCAATTCATTTATATTACTATTTACTTTTCCGAATAACTTTAATATCTACGAAAGGTACGTGCATGGTATAGGTCGACATAATTGTTCCAAAACGGACGTCAGTGCTTGATAAGACAACGCTATTTGTAACTAATTGCTACATTATCTATTTATATATATATATATATATATATATATATATATATATATATATATATATACGTGTGTGTGTCTGTGAGTATGTGGAGAAAAGTGCAAAAACTAAAAAAATTAATTTTCGTGACTGCATAAAAATTTTGCAGCCGACATTTGCAGTCAAGTGCATATCTATACAAGCATATGCAATGCGGTTTGATCCTCGCTTGTCTGTTTTCCGTCGTACTCTGATGATAACCATGTAAGGTCGAAACGCGTCAGTGCGTGAGACTGGCGGTAGTTTTGCTTTTATTACGTATTAGGTGTTGCGCACTTAATAACAAATTAGTTCAGTTATGACCAGAAGGATAAACCAAAGACAACATGAGCGCAATGTGTAATCTCATGCACATTCGTTTCGTGCTTACTGGCGACTCATCAGTAGGAGCCGGTATTACACCCTTTACCCACTATATATTTCGGTGAGGAATGTGGGAAAATAGGACGTACAATCTCCTAGACGAATGTGTAAACCTGCAGTAGTGAAGCTAACATCATATAAAGTCTCGACAATGCGACTTCAACGCTAACTCACTCTAATAATATATATGAGTCTGTAAAGGATACCAACACTATGGCTATTGTGTCAGTACCCGATACCAACATTATAGTACCGAAAAGATACATGGTACTAACACTATGGTTGCCGAGTCGGTACATGGTACCAACACGATGGATTTCAATGTATGCTATAGTTCACCAAAATTGAGAATTACAACTATTTCTGAACACCTGTTACTCCAGTAAATCCATAAACTCTGACCTTGATTGATATCAGTTATCACATTTCGCCAAAAACGATATCTAACTGTTTGAATGATTTCCTCATTACCGCATATATATTAGTTCTCCACCACAAACAGTAACTAACTGTTTTGCTGTTTTTCGACGAACGGTTAAATACAACCGGAATAGTGTTCCATGAAAGCTCGCAAACTTGAAATAAAGAAGTTTGACCATCACTCGCACAATCATCGATTATTTAACTCCACATTGGCCGGTTGGAGATAATTCCTTAGTGCAAAAGTCTCTCAACTAATTTCACTTAAACAAGGATGGTGCGCCAAACTATGCGATGCCCCTAGGATCCTGAATTCCAGTTTCTGATTACCAATATATATATATATCAATTTTAATGTATTCAGCCTACGCACTACAGTTTCCAACATTCGTTCAAAAGTATCGTTGCGACCTTCAACCGACGCCAAGAAGCTGCATGATTTGCGCGTTCACAACGTTTTGGGGAAAAATATGATTATGTGTACCATTAGTTATAATGCAATACAACACAAATGTAAGACTAGATATAATGTGTCCCAATACGGTAAACATGCGAAATGCGAAGGGATTGTGCATAACAGAATTTCGACAGTATTTCATTTAAAATATAATAATTGGTTGAGAGTAAAGTGCCGGCTCCTACTGGTTAGTCGGCAGTGAGCACAAAACGCATGTGTTCATGAGGTTGTACTTTTTGATCATGCCGATTTTATTCTGGTCTTACTTGAAGCAATTTATTACTAGGTAATACAATTAAAAAATCATTGACTGTTCGGGTGGTGGTCACAATTCTTTAAATCAAGATTGCGGGCTAGAATTGTGCAACCGACTAGAGGTGAGAGCTGAAAATTTAATCTTGCTCTCCCTATATATGCATTGCGGTTTGATCTTCGCTAATCAGGAATTGCTATTAGGTGCGCAATACGTAATACACAATTGAATATATATCAGTTCTTCGCAACACCGAATATATAACAACTACATTTTTAAGCGAATGAGGTCATGATTACCATGAAATGTGATAACTGACATCGATTGAAACCAGAGTGCATGGATTTGCGAGTAAAAATTGTTCAGAATTTACTGTATTTATCATTTTTGATCAAATTTCGCCTACCTCAAAATCCATTGTATTAGAACTCGGTACGGGCTCAGTGTTTTGAAAACCAGTGTTGACATCCATTAAGGGCTCGTAATATTATAAATAGTCAAATGTCTTTGAAGAATTTAAATGAAGTTAATTGCATTACTTTATACATACACCAATGTGTAAGAGATTGTGTCTTCCAACTGTTCCACATTTCCAGACCATACGGTGGGTATAAAGCGTAGTACAGTCTACTACTGATGAGTACGCAATATGCACGGCACGCATGAGTACATGAGATTATGCAGTTTTTGGTCCCATTTCAAATAATTAGTTACTCATCATTATCATGCACAATTATACAAAAGTCAAAAGTGACTAATGTTTCACTGCCATATAACCATGAGTGAAAAAAATTATATAAGTGAATTTAGACAAATTATTAGTGAGATTTACGAGAGAAAGAGAGAGAGAGAGAGTGAGGCAGAGAGAGAAGGAATACCTTGCTACTATGAGTAAGTTTATCAGGATAACTCACAGAAAAGAGGCAAACTAAACCTCCACACAACACCAATATGGCCAAGTTAGCATTCGGGCAAAGCGACATCAGCAATACAGTTTCGGCTGCTGAAGGAAACTGGCCACTGGAATCTGGGAGATAGTGCTCATCAGCCTTGATTAGCAGACAAAACTCCGAATATAAACCATCACTAGGAATGGGCAACCTAGTGTTCTTTTATAGTCCACATATATCCATGACAAGTACAACTTACAATAATTAGTTACTAGTCCACATATATCCATGACAAGTATAACTTACAATAATTAGTTACTAGGTACCATAACATATTTCAAATTTCATATATATTTCTCAAAAATGTCAATCTTACCAGGAAACGATTTATGCTGAGAAAGTCAATTATCAGAAACAAAATGGAATCAAATCCCGCCAAAACATTTTTTAAACATGGAATTGCAGGTTCGGTTTCATTGTGGATTACCTGGATTGCATGATATCAAAATTTCGCGTTAAATTAGTCTAAAATCTTGACTTCTAGTTATTTTTGTTACAACATGTTTCCAGTTTGCACCTGTTTACGATGATGAAGATGAATATACATTATGAATAGAATCAAAGGAATTTCCGTGTTTGTTTAAAACATACCGCCTCATCACCAAACCAATGTAAGAAACATTGCCAAATAGCATAAATTAATTCATTTAATAGGCCAACCACGATATAGTCTAGTTAAATGTTGATCAATTAGTTATATATTCTTACATTATGCATGAGAAAGAAGACAATAAAAATCGATTTCAGACAAATGCCTACTCACGAGAATGAGATGAGTAGATGGTGGTATTTACGCTTAGTTGAGTCAAAAATGGCATTTTAATTAAATCTGTTAGCCGAAAATTACAAATATGCAAACGGAATCTTTACACCAACAAAAATACACGTAAAGTCGAACTTAAAATATTCCGCTGGCAAAAATTTGTAAATCAAAACGCCTAAACATACTAATAAAAACAGGCTAAATGATGTATTGGACAACAAGTAAATAATAGAAAAGTTCTTAACAAAACTGAAATCGAACGATAATAGGTCAGATTTGAAAAAAAATTGCGAAATATCAAGGCTTAACATTGATTAAGTAAATAAGTCAAGTTTAAGTACCTTGACTAACAATAGAATATGAAAAACGAAGAATAAAAAATTTAAAAATATAACAGTTATTAATGAATCTACGACCAAATATATACACAATTAACACATGTGACATAAGTTTTTGAATTAATAAAAGATAAATGAACTGTACTTATCCTACAGAACCAATATACTATGATTAAAATATATAAGATATATCTTATACATTAAGATATAATAATGATTAAGTTAAAAATATATCAACTGTAACAATAATTATATATATATATATATATATATATATATATATTACGTCTACAAATGCTTATCAATCAAAAGCTAGTCCAAAACACATAGGCCAATAGTAATTGTGTGGAAAGATGTTCTAGATTAAATTTTACCAAGACGACTGTATTTATAGATGGCCGAAAAACTTTACGTGTACAACTAAAATATGTAAAAGATCTAAATATCGGAACATAAGAACACGAGCAATAACTAATCGATAATTACTATTTAAATGTTAATAAATAAAATTTTTGAAGGAAATACAACAACCGCGGCTGAACAATCAGACAAGCTTTATTCAAAACACAATTCTGTGTCAAAAAAGCACATAAACGTATTTAAAATAGTAGTAGGGCGCGTGCAAATACATAGGTAACTCGTAAAGCCTAAATGAAAAGCTTGCTCAGAGCCAATCAGCAAATCTGTCGAAGATTAAAATTCAAAATAAAACCAAACTTTGCGAGACAAAAACCATACAAAACAAGTGAATAAAAGAATGCTACAATTCAATGGAGATGCAGAAATTAAATACATGTTTTAATTTCCAAGTTGTCACATATGCATGTGTGTATGCGCAGATATAGATGCAAATACAATTTATGTGCGAATCCAAAAATCCATATAGTCAAAACAGCACGGTTGAATTATTCAGTGTCAATTCTTTTTAGATTAATAGGCGGTCTTACTTAAGACATGTTAATCTTCACAAACGCGTTATTTTCATGTATAATAGTCGAGTCTGCATGAGAGTGAATAAATCAAGATTAGTTATTTTTTGGATTTATTTATATTTAGTCAGATAAGATTGAAGCATTTACTTACCGTGACCTAGATTTTGCAAAATAAGGTGTTTGCATCCTGACTTCGTTCTTAATCCGCATATTTCGGATATCGGCTTCGGAAGCTACTTTGAACGGTAAGACACTTTTAGCGCCTGACAACAGTCAAATTATTTGATGAGACGAGCTTGTCGTTGAAAAAGGCTTCCGAAATATCCGGCGCAAAAACAAAGAGAATGGATGAACACACTTTGTTTCGCAAAACAAGGCCCAGGTGATTAACCTATTCCGTCGCGCAAAACGTGTCTTTTTAAGATTTAAGTATGTCCTTCATTCGAACGTAGTTTAATTTGACTGATTAATATTGAATAAATTATTTATATTATATGTTAGGCATAGCAAGCAATAGTTATCCGAGTGCATTATCGATTATTACACGATTGACAGTAACTATAACTGGGACATAATTACAAACCACCTGACGCAAATATCTTTCAGAACATGATGAAGTTAACACTGGCACTAGATATACATGGTAATACCAGAAATCTAACCCCGAGTCACAAATTCATTCATATTTAAACGCGTGAACATTATTAAAGTATAAGTATTCAACATAACAGACAGTCCACAGATAATGTAGCCCGTTTATATACAATAAATATTCCTCAAATTATTCCTTATAGTTTTGCATAAGCTTAATAGCATTTTCATAACAGGTAGTTAAATAGTTTCTGTTTGAAGCTTAATTGCGAAATTGTAGTGACCTGATCAATAAGAGCGGTTTCACTGATATTGGCAACACGCCACTATTTATTTCCGGACGAAAACATTCAGTCTGAAGGAGCGCACACTTGATCACATTCATACTCTCATTTATCATGCGTAAATATTTAGGAGACAATTTTTAAAATACAAATAATTAAAAAATATGCATTTCTGATTGGATAAATTCATATAGTAATATCATGATGCAAGGAAAAGCCGCTAACAATTCTTTTCATTTTGTTAATTATCATTCCCTATAGTCAAACAATTCACAATTAGAACTGCTATCTCTCTCTCTCATGTAATATATAGTATATATATATATATATATATATATATATATATATATATATATATATATATATATGCTTATAAATGTATTTCATTTTAATATTTAGTAGAAAAAACAATCATGGAACAGATGAAAGTCAATGTATTTTTCAAAATATTCTGTACGATCTTGATAAAAAATATTTAGTCTAAACTTTACTATACATACATTTATTTTCGAATACCATGTATACTCCACGTGTAATTTAAGTATTTGTGTGGTTTAAGCGAAAAACTATCCAGATCATAGCAAAAAATCACCAATAAATTTTCATGCATCTATTCATTGAGCGTGCCTTTCTACTGAATAACTAATGATTTATTACTGAGAAACACGATCATATATATATATATATATATATATATATATATATATATATATATATATATATAAAGTGTGTGTGTGTATGGTGAATGCGAGAGAAAATAAGCAGATTATTAAAATAAGAGAAATAAAGTATAAAGCAAACAGTTTGCTCACGTTGTATGGATTAACAACAAGTGGAATGACAGACACATTTATGAAAGTTCAGTGATGAGCAAGTAAAACATTCGTGTCTTTATGTGCATGTGTACACGCGTAAATTCTGAAAAAAGCGTTTTTGAACTTGATTACTAGGTTCACTATAGTCGATACACTAGTCAATCTTGATGGCAGTGTAAATTTTTCGAATGAAAACCAGTGCAGAATAAACACCAATGGTGCCCAGCATAATCCAGAAAGACGCAATCATAATTATACTGTAGCCGAAATAAATGACTGTCGGCACGAACTCTGTAATTTCCAACTGTAAACAGAAAAAAGTAAATTTAGTTAATAAATATATGAAACATTATATTGGTAAAGAAAAAACACATTGCCTGTATTGTGCTGAGACTTAAACTAACAACGGAAAATCATCTTTGGTCAATTAGGAGTTTCATCGGTGCTTCAGAAAGAAAGCGAAACGGATAAGTAGGTATATGCTGTATCCTAACTTGATAACGCTCAACGTGTTATCCTGGACAACCAGAATTTTATTCTTTAATCGGAAATGACGCCCATAGTAAGGAGGAACCAGTCAGCATGAACAGAGGTTGCCATTTTAATTAGTATGTTTTATTTAAAGATTAATATTGCCAAATTAGTCAGTCAGTAAAAGTATGACCATTTCCTTGCCTTTTTTATTAATAAAAATTGAAGAGAATTCTGAGAAAATTTTTAACTTCGTGTATTGATCAAGGTTACAAATTTTAAATAAACACATTAATACGTATGTATTCTAACTAGTAAGACGGTGCCTTGAAAACGCTCAACGTATTATCCTGGAAAACCAGAATTCTACTTTTTAATCGGAAATGGCGCCCCTAGTAAGGAGGAACCAGTTGGCATGAACAGAAGTTGCCATTTTATTTTTTATGTTCCATTTAAAGATAAATTTTGCCAAATTAGTCAGTCGATAAAATTATTATCGTTTCTTTGTCTTCTTTTCTTAACAAAACTTGAAAGAGAATTCTGCGAAAATTTTTAACTTCATGTATTGATTCTTCAAAGCAAGGTTAAAAACTTGATATAAACACTTATTAATAAGTATGTATTCTAACTAGTAAGATGATGCCTTGAAAACGTTCAACGTATTATCCTGGAAAACCAGAATTCTACTTTTTAATCGGAAATGACGCCCCTAGTAAGGAGGAACCAATCAGCAGGAGCAGATATAAAAGTATTATAGTTTCTTTGTCGTCTTTTCTTAACAAAACTTGAAAGAGAATTCTGAGAAAATTTTGAACTTCGTGTACTGATTATTTAAATCAAGGTAATAAACGAAATATAAACACCAATCCCATCATATATACATTACTTATTCTCCATTAATCGTAGAGTGTCGGTTTAAGATAAAACGACGTAATAATTTATACTCAACTGAACAAAACACCAATTGTAAACTGCATTCTTCTATGAACGAACGATATCAAGCTATTTTCATTCTTGTTAAACTATTTTAAGTTCGCTACCAATAATGACAAGGTAAAATTTAAAAGTCAAGTAAAACTTTGTCAACACAACTCTAGAAATATTGAAAACATGAAATTGCATGTGAAGAAAATACTATTGACATTGTAAACTAAGAAATACTGTATAAATTATTATAGAGAGGCATAAAAAACAAGTCAACTGAAATATGTGGCACATTACATAAATTCACCACAACGAAAACTGTAAATATGATGTACACAATATACACAATCAAATAAAAAACACACATGCAAAGGAACACGAACATATCACTCACATATTATTATTTCTTTTATGTAAAAAAATATTTTTTGCATTTAACTGCAGACGAAAGATGTAACTAATTTATTCTGCAACACGCATCTCCCATTTATTTTTAGCTTCCAACAAAGTATTGCAGTCTGCCTGGATTGAAGTCCAATTTAAAAAAAAACAATGTACTCGGCTATTGCGGAAAAGTTCTCTCCTTCGTTATCCGTGTAAAATGTAAAATACGGTTTGAATAGTTTTTTTATTGGTCAGTCAAACATACCTACATAGTGTACTGAACAACTATTGCATATTTATAAATAAACTATATCAAACTGTTAAATTACAAAGAGTTTGTCCTTAACATTTATATTTAACAGAGACTACTGATTATTATTTCATCGATTAAATATTTTGGATGAAACGTCCCTATTAAAAAGTAGATTAAAATTTAGTCTTTTAGTTGGATGCGGCCTTACTACTGCCTTAGTTGTTATTTAGACTCTATATAAATAATCAAATAGTTCTGGATACTTTCTAGCTAAAAAATTACATTTGAGCAATACCAGCTTTCAGTATTGAGACTTCTTCAAACATGTTTACCTTTCTAAGTGTGATAAATTGTGCACTATTTTTTTCATTTGGAATTTGCGATTACGCCGTAATAATGGATTTACTACCAGTTCATGTTTGCTTTGATAATACTCTTCATTGAAAACTACCAAATTATTTTCTTAATATCAATACATCGAAGAGTAAGCACGTTAGACGGTTCCTCACTCAGAATTAAATTACTTATGATGATAAATGCTACAAAATTTCTAAGCATATAATTTATTTCCACAGTTTATTTATGATTAAGAAGTAGCATGAAAATAACTCAGATATGTATGACGGTGATTTTTAATTATTAGTTGTATTTTCTATGTAAAAATTGACAGCAGATTCCTCACTGGACTCCTCACGACCATTCGATGAAATGTTGACCATTGCAACGTCGTCCTACAATCCAGCTCGTTCGGCTTTTCTTCTTCTTATTATTATTATTGTTTTTCCATATGTACAATGTAGAATTCGTTTGTTTCGCGCAGAAAAAAATTAACAATTTCGAGTTCTCTGGAAATACGTTTGAGATTTAATGAGTATCAAATAATTTGTCATGAAATGTCTGATTTTCGTGATCGACACCATTTGTTGTGAGACGATGAAAAGAAGCCTTAAATGACTCATGCTTTGATGGATGAAACGTGGCAATACGAAGTTCTAATGTTCAAATCTGATTTCAATTGCTTTTTTAACTGCCTTAACATTTTCAGTTGCCTGTGTCGAAGCTGAGGGTGACAGTTTGTAAAAACCTCACAGAAATTTGTTGCTTAAAATATGCGTAATAAAAATGCTTTCTTTAACAGGCTTCAGTCTACGCGAAATGTAGCAATTCCACACACACACTCTCTCTCTCTATGCAGTAATGGAGTATCACTGCATTTTTAACCATTACTAATTTTTATTTCAGCCATTTTTGTTTAATTATGCTACAGAATATTACATGAAAATATTTAAGAGCAGACAGACCTCCAGCAAGCACAGAATCAAACTGGAACCGGAAACAATACGCGAAATTAAAAGTCAATTCGAACTTGCTCACCGAGTGTTATTATAAATACCGAAATAAGACGATAAAACTTTTAAAAACTCTGTATTCGAGCTGGCGATCTGTTGGATGTAAGGTAAAAATGAGGCGTTTATTAACGTATATGAGATTTCTAAGTTGCAATTATATCTATAGAAATTTTAAACGCAGAAGTTTATGTAACATGATTTCTCAGGTGAAAATATAAAATCGTTGCTTAGATCAGTATGGAAAATAAGCTCACCTTCGTCATATAAAAGACAACTGTATAGAAAAACAGATACAAAGCAGCTCCTCCTGAAGAGATAAACGATCGCCACCACCAATGATAATCCTAGAAACAGATAAAAACAATGCTATTTAAAAGTTCGTTTCAAACATCAAGATCAAGGAGTTCAACACTAAATTACATCACATTTTACGAAAATATAAAATATGTAACCAAACATTTATAAAAATTTTGCACATTTCATTAAAGACGCTTTTAAGGTCAAAATTGATGCTCAGTTTGAGACGAGATTCAGGCAAAAATTGCCAACACACCAGAGGCGAGAAAAATTTGAATTTGAATAAAAATTCTGAATTTTCCAAAACAAAAAAATGAACTAATTCTCTTTAGCCTCAATAGAAAATGAAAGATAGCCATAGTCGAATGAAAGAACACCGCAACTTAAACATCTATTTTAAATCAAATGATGAATTCAAGTTTACAATTGTGCAAGATATCAATGAAAATTCAGTAGTATGTTTTCCAGACATAGAATTTAAAACAAATACTAAATGAAATAACAGAAGGGAGTTAACCACATACGAAGCTTTATGGAAAAACAAATTGTAAGCAGATGTCCCGACATTGAGATTGAACTGGTGATGCACGCAATTGATTGGTTGGTCCCTTATTTTACACTCTGTTCACGTTTACATTTTCTATTTTGTTTATATATATATATATATATATATATATATATATATATATATATATATATATGTTCATTTGTAGATACGTGAGAAGAATATGAGAAAAGACGGTTCTTGTGCTAATATATATATATATATATATATATATATATATATATATATATATACTCGCATATTTATTTATTAGGAATAGAAAAATTCATGATTATTATGAATCGCTGGTGTGTATCGAGAACATTCATCTGTACATTCAGATTTACTTCTATTCCTTGTTTTTTTATTGCTGGTAGCTTTGTGAGTGTGTGTGTGTGTGTGTGTGCATAAGTATTTTTTTACTTGCAGGTTTGGTTATTCCAGTATTTGTTATTCATTTTTGACCAGGTGTTCGCTTTACCAGTTAGTGCGTGAACGTATGATTCTGGACTCAATCCTAGGCTCGTCTGCGTCGTAATCTGCTGCTCTCACCACTGAGCCACCATGCCGCACACTTCACACAATTTTCAATTATATACTAACGAATGTTCTAAGTTATCCTTTCTTTCGGTAGAACCCATATAACATCCATTTAGCCCTAAAATTCCAACTCGCTAACCCTAATCTGTTAATATATCACAGATACTAGGTTACATAGGGAAGTAGTATTGAAATGAACATTAATATAATTAAACGAACATTGGTGATATATATATATATATATATATTCTTTTTGAAATGCGAGCTTTAATAAAATTCATTGTACCCTTCCTGTGTGCAAAAACAAAAAGAAATTTTATCAGATATAAGGAAATTTTCTTTCTCATGTTCCGTCTACAGTAAGTACTGACCAGTAATTGAAACTTTATCAATTACGACAAAACTGGTCTACTGGATGAATTTCCTTTTCTACATTATACAATATTGTTTGAATACTGACTATATATATATATATATATATATATATATATATATATATATATATATATATATATATATATATATATATATATATATTCATTGTATTTTTATGTGCAAAAACAAAAAGAAATTTTATCAGATATAAGAAAATTTTCTTTCGCATGGTCTTCTCAAATATCTACTCATGAACATATCTTTCTATATAAATTGGAAAGCAAAACAAGATAGAAATATAGTGAACAAAGAGAGTGTGAAAAATAGAAACCAATCAAATTGTGTGCGTCACATCCAGTTCAAGCTCAATGCTTGCACGTGCTTCTTCTGCTTACATAAATCCGGCTGCAATTTGTTTATCCATAAGGCTTCGTATGTGGCTAGCTCCCTTTTGTTTTTGCATTTAGTAATTACTTTGAATGCTACGTCTGGAGAACATACGTGCGTTGTTTCGATGATGTGTTGCGCAATAGCAGACGTGTATTCACCATTTGATTTAAAACAGGCGTTCAAGTTGCAATGTTCTCTCATTCGAGCAATTAACCGTCTGGTCGATCGGCCTACGTAAGTTGATCGACAACTTGCGCATGTATATTGGTAAATAAAATTAGATATCGACATTAACGGCTGTTTCTCTTTGATTGCTGGTAAAGGCAAGTGTGTTACCCTAAATAACACTCGTAGTTTGGCTGCATTAAATGTGCGTGTCAATGCTGCTTCAACTTTCTTTTGTGCCATTCGGGAAACTGCATCCCCCTTAAATGGGATGTTTAGGTAGACGGTTTTCTTTTCTGGCCCATAATACGTCTGTTTCTGGTTAACTCCCCTTTTAATAATTGATTCAATTAAGTGTCTGGGATAGCCATCAGACATTAAATCGTTAATTGCTTTATTATATTAATTTTCTTTAGAATCTTGACTAATCAACCTGTCAATTCTTGAAAAGCAACCACGAACTGTTGCTAATTTATATTGAAATGGCCCAAAACTGCTGTAATGCAAATACTGTGCAGACCATGTTGGTTTATGGTAAATTGTTCTGTTTAATTTACCATTAGTTTCTTTCTTTAATAGTACAACTAGGAAAGGCAGACAGTCATGTTTCTCGTGATCTGACGTGAAACCGATATTCTTATGTGCTTTGTTGAAACTTTGAAGCAATGTTCGTGATTGCGACCTGTTCTTAAGTACGAGAAATAAATCATCCACGTACCGTATATATTGAGCACATTTACTTATGTCACTCTTTAATGATGTACTTTCTAGGTGCCCTAGAAAAATCTCAGCCAACACTGGGGATAAGGGGCTTCACATTGCGACACCATCAGTCTGTTTGTAGATGTTTCCATTAAAACGAAATCGTACGTCTTTCGTGCATAATAATATAAGTTTGCGTAGAGTTTGACCTGGCACCGGCGATGGTAATATATCGTGTTCTACCGCTTTTACTATAATGAAAATGATTTCATCAATTGGAAGATTTGTAAACAAAACCGTAACCTCTTTTGTGTGTTTTTGGTAATCCGTACATTACTGGTGTAGATGATCCAACTGGCTTGAGCTTTTGTGCAGTGGCCTCATCAATAAAACCGGCATTTGTCAAAATCTTAATTTCATTTATTACTTTGCGCTCCACCTTGTCTATTTCATCTGATTTATCGTCTAGACGTGTGAATTTTGTATTGTCATTTAACACGTTTTCCATCTTTTGTACGTAGTCAGATTTGTCCATTATAACTGCGCTCTTTCCTTTATCAGCGCGTAGTATTTTGATGTCTGCATTTCTGCTGATATTTCTAAGTGCATTTAGATGCTGCTTTGTCAACGCATGCTGCTCTGCGCATTTAGACGATTTCAGGTGTGAAGCCTGATCAACTAGTGTAGCCTTGAACCAATTTTTATAATCAATACTGGTAGGCTCCAAGTCAGCTGTTTGTTCAAATAACAATTCAAATGCTGCCTCAAAATCAACATCGCATTTATTAGAAGGATGTATTCCATAATTTCGGCCCATCGATAGTGCCTCCATTGTTAGTGCCAATCGATATATATATATATATATATATATATATATATCGCATATTTATTTATTAGGAATAGAAAAATTCATGATTATTATGAATCGCTGGTGTGTATCGAGAACATTCATCTGTACATTTAGATTTACTTCTATATATATATATATATATATATATATATATATATATATATATATATATATATATATATAAGGAACAGCAAACCATGTCTTAACATTAAAAATATCATTTTACCAGCATCTAC
The DNA here is from genome assembly GCA_029291075.1 of Eudiplozoon nipponicum. Taxonomy (NCBI): domain Eukaryota; kingdom Metazoa; phylum Platyhelminthes; class Monogenea; order Mazocraeidea; family Diplozoidae; genus Eudiplozoon; species Eudiplozoon nipponicum. Next base: position 125,102 of record JAQBSW010001167.1, on the reverse strand, counting down.
AGCCAATAATCTGGATTTATTTGTCATATTTTCGTTCATTCAATCAAAATCCTATACTTGTTGTAAATCAATATATTTTAGTTATGTCAATCTTGCAACTTCAAATGCAGACAACCTTCTCGTGATACGACATGTGTCATCGCTCTCATCTTGAATTTGTTTTCAAATACTGCCTGTCATTTTTTTAGACACGTCTGTTACCTTTGAAGGTATTTTTGTAATATTTTATTCCACAAACGATTGAACCCATTTTCAGTTATTGTTTGCCTGTTTAAGCAAAAATTAAGCTTATTAATTGCGTTAGCTTGGAAAGCCAGAAACATTTTTTAAGGATTTTGCTTTTTTTAAAAGAAATATTTGAATATGTAAATGCACGATTACATCATATAAGCACGGTTCACCAAGCAAGCTAATTTACATTAAAAGAAGCAAAAAACAGAAATCTATTATTTCTACATGTAAGAATAATGAGATTGAGAAGTAACGATCTCACCGTCGATTCAAAAGAAAGCAAGTCGAACTGGGCAGTATATTCATTCTAGTAGTTTAGTACTGGTTAACAAAAGAACCTCAGCATTAATTTAGGCACTCGAATGCGCAGTGTTTTTTCACCAAAGAATGAGAGATAAACCTACTACGGGATACGCTGAGTGAAGAATGTTAAACCAGGCTAGTTTATCGAATCGAGACATCTTCATGCAAGCAAATGCCTCACAGAATACCGCTTAATTTTCCATTTAGAAAAGTATTTATAGCTGAAATTTTCAAATGAAAATTAATTAGTGACTAAATTCCAATTTCGCGGAAACGTGTGTCATTTTCAACAAGGAACTCATAGGAATGAATGAAAAAGAGCCACACACCTATCCGTAAATAAATTTCAATTTAACTTCAACGATTAGTACATCGGCAGAAAAAATAAGGCTCGAATAAATTAGCATCTGCCATAAAATTTATTAAAAGGGGTGCAGCTTATGCACAATAACAAACAAATTGTGGACATATACTACTCACAGATCACGTTGTCGGTAGCAATAATTTTTCTGTTTTATACTAGTGAAAAACAGAAAAATGCTTCCTGCTTTCGAAGTTATGGCAATTAATGAGCTTAAAGCTTGTCTTTATGTGCAAAAAATATCTTTTTTAATTAGAATTCAAGCAGTATTGTAATAAAAACATCAACAAACCGTCAAAATTAACAAATATATCAGAAAAATAACAAACCGAGTATTCAATGACTCAGAACGAAGGTCATGACACTTCACATGGAATTACGAGAAAGTAATATGCATTGCGAAATTTCAAGACACACATACATACAAAATTTTTGACTTTATTACATAATCAAATTACAATTAATACAGTAGAACACAAAATATTAAAACATATGCTCATCCGTGAGTGAGTTATATTTTTGTCAGGTTTTATGTGGTTCAGACAATATTTGACATATTACCTTTCCCTTGTGGTGTGACATAAGGTGTTTGCATCCACTGTCTACCTGATCATTCCTAATATTTAGACTTCCTCTAACTGTCTTTTTCAATGGAAGGCACACCACAAACAATTTGGCAATTTCAAATTGTGTCGCACCACGAGAAAATGTAATTAATCTCTTCCCTGCCGTACAACATGTTTCTCTGAATAGTTGGCATATTACCGTTCAAGATTCCATTTAAATTATTATGTAAATTAACTTATTGGAATAAAAGTAGAAATCAGGACTACCATTTTGATGCAATTCATGGCATGCTGTCGAGTTAATTTTTACCTCTATAGTACAAATTATTCTACTTTTGGTGATACTAACGGAGTGGAAAATCTTGCTCCAACGTCATTTTCAGACAAGCAGCTGATGGAAGGCTTAAAAAAGAGATAAATGCGAACCGATCAATCAAGGCTAATAATCGGAGAACCGAAAAATGTACAGTATTCAAGATTTTACCGACTTACGAGCGCTACCAATTTCCCCGCACAAGGAAAATGCGGTCAAATCCACAAAAAGAAGATTCAACATTTAAATACTAACAGAAAGGCTCTCAAAAACAGCGAAATTTGAACCCATTTTATAATTGTAACAACATAATAATGGTTTTATTTTTTTTACTTGGAGGACTAATACATTCTTTAATAAACAGATTTAACATTTTAACACATAAAATTAAGCGCAACTAATAATTCTATTTAACAAATCATAGCCATTAGGAAGGCGCACTATTGTTATGCCAAAGTTCATTGTTAAAATGATTTGTTAGTAATTATGCATCCATCGACACACTAACAGACGAATAGTTAACTAAGTTTAAAAAATTAGATTTATGTTTTATATTCGTCGCATACCACCTAGACTCCATTCAACTTTTGGTTTATTAATAAACAGTATAGCACAGGTTCGATTCCCATTCACAACTGCTTTCAATCATTTTAATTACGATGATAAAAATTAGTAATCATCTTTTTGAAAAAAAGCTTTCAGTCATAAAAATTCTTGGCTTCAACCAGCAATATAATTACCTTGATTAGCTTGATTAGTGAACACCCTGATAAAGAATTTTTTAACAAGAATTATATTAATTTTGTTACTTACTTCATTACAAAGTTGAAAATAGACCATAATAATAGCAATCTCCGCAGTGCTTATCACCAGAATAATGAAGACAATGAAGAGAAATCCGAACAGATAGTAAACATGACGCTCCCAAATTGCCTTTAAAAGTTATAAATGAAAAAATAACAGAATAAAAGCAATACTTTAAAATTTACAGCGACCTGTTGTGCGACAAAGAAATAACAGTTTTTATAGTCATTTTCTCAAATGTATTATAGAAACCATATTACGCGCAAATCATTTTATCGTACACCATACGCTTTAGCAGTCAAATGAAAAAAATTTTTATCTTCTCTGCCCATAAGCAGGACAATCTAAAGGAATCTGATACCCGTCCATTAAACGCAGCTAATGAAGCCACCTATTGAAGTGATAAAGATACCGATATTGCGAATAATAGCGCGGAACAAACTCTTTTTCGGCTAAAGCTATCAACGCTAATTTGCCACAACTGAACGCAAAGAATATAAATTTAGAAATATGTATTCATGCACAAAATGTTAAGAACGTATTAATTCAGATCGGACATCAGTGATCATGCGGCATAAACGGGCACCGAGAGTATGCAAGATGATAAATAATAAATAAGTGTTTAGAGAAATAAGTGTTAGATGTCAGAGATTCATGTAATTTGCCAAATACAAATGCAGTAAGCGTACACGTCTGGAAATGTTGGCAGATACCCATACGAGTTGTATCCTTGTTGAGCTCAGGTACACAAATAAATTTATGACCGACAGCGAAGAGTCGATCATTAAAGGATTCGTGTTTTAATAAAAAATGCATAAAATAACACATTTCGGGATAAGAATTTAAAGTAGAAGCAGACGGACTATAGGTAAACAAAATCAATGGCAGTTAGCACTTGGTCTGTCTAAGTAATTAACAGATAGGCACTGTTCAAGTATCACGGCTATTAAACAAAGACAACAGCAATAACGCGATTGAAAAAGAAGAGCTAAATGGCTAAACGGCAAAGCCAAACTCACTACTGCAGACACATGCGGCGAGTTAGTTGAGCAGAAATTTAAAACTAGACAATTTTGATGAGGACGCCATTTTGAAGCGCGAATTTTTTCCACAAATCACATTTACTGGTCGAACTCCTGTTTAAGTTTGCCCAACAAGTCTCGCCTAATTCTTTATCTGGGGTCATCATCTAAATTAAGAGATAAACACCAATCCCGTTGAATATATGTCAGAACAAATTACGCCTTGAACTGGCAATACCAGGCCGCATGCGCGACACACATAGTTTATAATTTATCTATTAATAGGCCTTTATATTTTACAACTGAAAGGTTAACATATGGATGATAAAGCTATTTTACGCGGAATTCACTTTTTAAAATCATTTTTTCATGGCATATGAAATGGTTTATTTATTTAAAATAATATAAACGAGAATTAAGAAAAGAAGACAAACAGCATTTATGAAGTGTAAGCTAAATATTATGACAAACAATATTGCGACAAACTAACAAAAATTGTGTAACAATTACGTTTACCTACCGCTTCGATACGTTTTATAATAATCACACACCCTTATACTACCGCTGATGCAAACAGTAATCTAGCAGGCCCATTTATTTTGCACATGTTCGCAGATAAAAAGCTCTAATCTACTGCAACTGATAATAATGCACCAATAGTAAGTGCCATTAACACCAATAATGACAAAATAACATTAAGTGTAAACAATAAAAAGGCTAACGTTTAACACTAAATAATCAGATTTTAAGTGATTAGCTGAATCAATTGAAACTTGTTACCATTAATAATATCGGACATTATGTATCCTAGTACAACACCCTAGTTCGAGCTTTAGCCATAAACATTCAGGCCTGATAAGTGGCGGGTCCAAGATAAAGGTATACATGCATAAATAGAGGAATCTGTCCCAAAAAACAGAAAAATTGTCAAGATCTCTTTTATGCACCTCGTCCAAAGCAAGATTACCGCAATTTTCGCACATCAAAATGTATCTTAGTTAGTGAGCATATGGTTCGGTGAGATCCAGTAGCTCATATCTAGAAAAACAGTACTTGACCACGACGTCGTTGAGATTCCAGCCATCTACCCTCCAGAACAAAAAGAGCAGGCTCCCATCTTAAACAATGATTTAATCAATGAGATGTGTGCTCCTTTATTTGATGCGACCCTGGTATTCAGTCGAAGAATAAGAGTATAGAGCTGGTTAGTTTTGAAATGCCTATTTTGATTAACTCCTTTGCCGCTCAGTCAATGGGGACCTAAGCCTCACTGAGCATGCATGAGTTCAAAAAGCCTTTTAGGAGGCCACTATTGCGGGACGCCTCATGACTCAGTGGCGTAAAGGAATGACAATATGCTTTACTTTGTATCTGATGATCAAAGAAATGCATGAGCGAAGCCAGACTGTTTAAATAATGCATATAGGGAATCTGATGAACAACTTTAGCATCCAAGAAGGCTGGCAGACACGATTAAATCAGTGTTGCTAAAGAAATAACAATAATTAATTTAACGCCAGAAAGCAGCGATTCATTCAGCACAATCTAAAATTTATGATCAAATTCGACATTCAGGCGACCTTAAAAGCAATTAACAGATAAATATGGGTAACATCTTATATGGCTTGATTTTAGCGTTGTTGTGCTTTGCGCGACTTAAATCCTACTCGTCGCGCTAATGTGCTAATAGTTTATTATAATAGACAATTCAATAATGATCTCGATTTGCTGAACACAAGGTTTCAGAACAGCCTATGCCAATAAGACAGAATTAACCAGACCTCTCCACTGAAACTTGTGCGTCGCAAAATTATGTAACTTTATTGGTTAGTACAGCGCGGTATGATTTGGTCATTCAAATAGAATTGATCCACCGCATTTCCTCAGTTTCTCGGCAACCAGAATATGACCAAAAATAATTTTGTAACCAAAGCAATCCGCGTTTCATAACGAGGTTCGATTTTGATGATGATACAAAAAAGAGCGTAGTAGTAACCAGGTTTTCTCTCTCTCTCGCTCTCTCTCTCGTAAATTCACCAATAATTTGTGGGCATAAATTATTATTTTTGTCATTGTCAATAAAAAATTTTCTTGTGTTTTTGTTTCGTTTCTTATGGTTTCATGGCAGTGAAACATTACAATTGTTTTTTGTATGGCTGTGCATACATGCAGACATTCAGATCTCCATTTAGATATAAGCTACGGAAACAAAACCAATAAGAAAAACAAACTAGACCTCTTTATTGGGCTCCGTTTACCAATAAAATCATTCAGAGTTTCATTCATTCAATTATCTTAGCTAGGAGGGGTGAATGTTGCGTGATAGATATCGCGAATAATAATACCTGGCGACGATGGTGCGGTGCCTTATTAGCTACAGTTCCAGCCTTCCGCCGGAATTTCCTCGAACAGGATGACTTCTCATAGAGCGCTCGCCTTAACGCAATCACTGTTCAATGGTAAGGCTCGAAGGCGATGGCAGATAAAAGACCAAACGCAAAGGACTGGTCGGCTGATAAACTTTGCTTTTAATGAATTTATCATGACAATATGCTAGCAACAAAATAAAACGAAACGCGCAAATATCTAAAGTTACAAAACTGATCAGGAGCTTGCATCTCCAGTCTGTGAAGCATAAAGGAGGACCACAAGAACTTTCGACTCAACATCAGCATCATGCACAACAATAGAAATTTCATTCGTAAATAATGTTTCACTGCCACAGCACAAGAAAAATTAAATGCAAGAAAAAAAATTTTAAGTGGCAATAAAGACAAAAATAATAATTTAGGCAAACAAATTATTAAAGGAAAGTGATTTACGAAGGGTACGGCCTAGTTACTATGGGTATATTTACTTGGATAAAAAAGTGAGGAACACCTGAAAAAGCATCTTGTGGGAAATGTATGGTGTCAACTTTGAAGATAGAACCGGAAATGAAGTCCCGAAAATTTGGAAAAAATTGGAAAAGATTAGTTCACGAACAATTTCAGAAAAACTAATTGTGGACGGCTTCAGAGTGACGGGACAAGTGAGAATCCATCAATCAATGGTCAACACAATAGGTGCACCTAAAAATGTAAAGGAATCAAGATTTTAACGACCTACGAGTGCTATCAATTATCCCGCAGCAGAAAGTTGAGAATTAAAATTTAACGATAACAGCACCGCGCAAGAAAGTTCATCATTCAAACAGTTTGAATAACAAATTTCTGCGGTTCTCCACCTGTAAAAAACTGACCAGGTCGTACGGCTGTATAAGTCACATCTGACGTGACAACGGATAGCTTCTCTATTCCTTAAGCTTCATCGAAACAAATGGACCAGCAATAGCGACAGGAATTTAAACATGTATACTTGAGCATGCTCTGCTCGATTACAAATAAAGTATTTTCGCCATCGGTGTTCCTCTCTCTTATTCATGCATGCGAGTATCACTTTTAGCATCTACAATCTGAACAAAGACGCCCATCAGGCCGTAACCGCTTTTAAGTGAATGTTTTATGTGAGAATCATATAATTTTTTTCCTAGAATAAGGTTGCGACGATAATCGTCTCATCAGATATTTCCGTAAAGTCTATCACGCTAAAGAATTAAAATTTAGGCTCCATGGACAGTAGTATGTGTTTACCCCCAAAAACCATGCAAAACTCAACATATAAAGGGTATGCACCGTCCTCCTTTCCCGGACGATGCATTATGCATTATTATTATTATTTGTTGAATTATTCATGTTCGTGTGGACTATAAAAAAACCACCTGGTCGCCCACTCTCAGTAGAGGAGAATGATTCTTAGTCATTCCGCCCTAAGATAGCCAGCAACTGCAGTTGACAAGCACCAGCCGCCTATTAGTTAGATTTTGGTTGTGAGGGAGGACTAATATATATGCGAATGTATATTGTGTTGCGCAGCTCAATGCTTGAACTGGATGTTACACACGCTATTTGATTAGTTTCAGTTTTTAACACTCTCTCTATGTTCACATATTTCTATCTTGTTTTGCTTTCCAATTTATATATAAAGATATGTTCATTAGTAGATATTTGAGAAGACAATGCGAAAGAAATGTTTCTTATATCTGATAAAATTTCTTTTTGTTTTTGCACACAGGAAGGGTACAGATGAATTTTATTAAAGCTCGCGTTTCAAAAGAATATATTATATATATATATATATATATATATATATATATATATATATATATATATATATATATATATACATATATATATACATAAATACCGAGCGTGTAAACTAAGCTAATAATGATGAACATATGTATGAGTTTAAAATTAAAGAAATAGATATTGTTTGTATCAACCAGGCAGCATTGCGCACTAATTAAAACGATAGTCGAAAATTAAAACACTTACTGCAAATATGTAGAAGATTTCAATGAAGGCTCCGCCAAATGGAACAATACCAGCCAATAATGTCCTGAAAGATGGAGAGATGTTAAACATATTGATTATTCAATACACACGACTGAACAGCAAAAATAGACTGTCTAATTAGCATTCATGATCAATATTTAAGGAAAAACTTTCAGTTAATGATTCTGACAACTGTATAATACTACACGTTTCTGTTGTAATCTGTTGTTATGAGCGCAGTATCACATTTAGAGTAACCATGATTTTCTTTCGTGAGTTGTCGCTTTGCACTCTCATCAAAACAGGTAGACGAACATTTTTGGCAAGATTGTAATTTTGCTGATTCTAGTAAATACAACATATTCATGAGTTTACATTCGCCATTTTTGCAAAATTCACATTAGCGGCATATTCAGGTTATCAACTGTATTGAATAAATATAATTATCTGCCGTTCTCAATCACGTCTTCTTTACTTTCTTTACTGCGGCTGACTCCTTTTGGAGGATAAGCCGGCTCCAGTTCATGGAGTTTCTTGGGAATTTGGTACAAGTGGTGTCCCCTCACCACTCGTTCTCAATCACGTAGATGAAAATGGCTACTGTTTTCAGATGTAATTCCATGCAATCAGTTGTTATAGTATTATTGAACTTTAGGTGGTAGTTTAGCACTCTCAGTTTCACAACGATTCGAGCAGTTTCTTGAATGACTGCACACTGCGATCGTCACATTTATGGTACCCACGATTTCATTTGGTGGGTAGTAAATTTGCACTATCAGTTTCGTACAAATCCGATTGATCCCAATTTCCAAGTACGCATCGAGTTCGTCTTCGTGGTGGCTGGGTGCTGATTCGTTCCTTTCCTCCGAAGGCTTCAACATCGTTCATACAAACCATTGTAAATGAGGTATGATCTAATCTTCGTTGGGAATACGGAAAAAGCGTTCCGAGACGTTGTCAGTCAACAAAGTTCAGATCTTACCTCATCTCCAGTGGTTATTATGAATGATGTTGAAGCCTTGGGAAAAAAGCGACGTATCTGCACCCAGCCACCACGAAGACGACCTCGATGCGTACTTGAAAGTGGGGATCAATCGGATCGTCGAGACACTTGTAGAGCAAAGCGACAACTCACGAAAGAAAATCGTGGATACTTAATAGCGTTTATACACTAACGGTATGATGCATCTATTTATGTTAGCTGCAGCGTATACATGAAGGCGAGAATTACGCTCATCTTCTAATGAGGGAACACCAACCGCCAAGTTTCATTTTTTGGAGCTAGCGCGAGACAAGATAAATTATGTCAATCAACAGCAGAATCGATAGTGACAAAACAGTATGATTTCAATGGAGTTAAACCTCGTATTAATAGTCATAACACAACACAATGTAAATACGAAAATCTCCTACGAAACTCCAGAAAGAAACTCGAGACACTTAAATGTGATGATCGCACTGCGCAACCAATAAAGACAACATTCATGAGTTATTCGTTTATTGAAAACTTAATTAATAGACTAAATAGAATCATTCCACAATTTCTTATTCACTAATGCTAATTATTAGTAATGCATTACCACATTAGACATCCGAATAGAAACCGTTTTTACTCTGAGTAAATATTTTGCATATCAAATACCCAAATTCACAATTTCGTAACATCCCTTTGAGAGGATCTCCAGAACGCCACACTAACGAAAGCCCAAGTAGACGATGCCCGCAAGTAAAACTCAATTCAACTATCATGATTAATAAAAGTTATTAACTTACGAAATTGTAATGTTGTATAGCCAACGTTGTGCAGGTACAGCACGCGGAATTTGATTTGTTCGCACCGGTTGTTCATAAGCACGCTTACGGAAACCGAAAAAGAAACCGATAAATATTAGTGGTACTGAGATACACCACCAAAGAGCACACAATGATAAGATTGTGGTGAATGGCACGGCTGCCGAAGACCTCTTGGCCACAAGAAAGAAGTTCAGTATCAATCCAGTGCCCAACACCAGTGTGGGAAATAGCATACCCGTCTGTAGATAATGTGAAAATAAATTAAAACAGACGTATTTTTTACTGAAGTGTTAAAAGTAATACCAGACAGCTCTAACCGTAAATATGCAAAATAAACGTAAAATGGCAAGATTGGAATTAAAGTGCATGTAGTGTGTGGTTTGCATTTCGCAATAGACAAGTTACTCGACTCTGAAGTTACTGTGCCTCGGTCGCGGTAAGTATGGCCAGTATCGATGAGTGCCCAAAAATGACCAAACTAACCCATTTGATGAAATGTATTTGCCATGTGATACAATGGTTAGTCTCCATTGATAACATATACGAGAAAACCCCATCAGTACACACCATCTCAACATGCATATAAGCCTAAAATAATTCAGAAATCTTTTCCAATTCAAGAGAAAAAGATAAACACGCATACACACATGCAGGTGATACAACAAAATATATCCTATAAAAACATATTACAAACACACATAACATTTAAAATTTTATAAGCATAAAAACAATTCGGATTACTAAAAAACATTTGCCAAAATTTACCCTGAACCATTTATTAATGATCAATAAATATTATTTACATCAAATTTGCGAGCTTGAAGTTAACACCAATCCCATTGTATTTAACCAGTTATCGAACAACATAGAAAAAATCGCTGTCAATCACACTGTGTTGTTCGACAACTGGTTAAATACAACGGCATTGGTGTTTAATTCAAGCTCGCAAACTTGATTTAAATAATTGTCACCACCACCCGCACAATCATTGATTGTTTAGAACAATAAATATGTTAAAGAATCAAACAAGCAGAAATTCATACTTATATAGGCAATACAATTTAACAATAATTGATTGCGCGGGTGGTGGTAACAATTCTTTAAATCAAGTTTGCGAGCTTGAATTTTGGTGTTTACCTCAAGCTCGAAAACTTGATTTAAAGAAATTCATACTGCAACATACATACATGCTCTTGTACATCTTGGTGGTATTATTGGGTCGTACCTGCACCAGTCCATCTAATAAACGAACAACTAAACGTCTGCCTTTAAGTATCACTGACAATATACACTAATACAATAGTTGACAACGCTGTCGCAAGTTCAGCTATTACAGGTCAAATAATGAGAAGTCAACAAAATGCCTATAAAGAATTTCAACAATGAATAAGCAACCTAGACAAAATTTTGGATTCGGCAATAAATGTTCTTCGTTAGATAAACAAGTATGCCTCCAATGACACTGGCCTAGTCACGTTTCACTTATGCCTTCAGTTTAATTGTCCATAGCAACACAACTCCCTCGTTTGTGACAGATTTACATAAGACACATTTTAATATGAAAAATAACTTAAGTAAACCAAAATCAAATTGGATAGTATAGAAAGAGTTCGTCTACCTTAACGAGGTCATCGTTCACATTGTGGTCACTGGTTAGACCACACTCGATGTGATATTGAATCATGCCTAGAGGCAACCTTGTTGCAGATTTCTAGTGTTTAATTTCTTCTTAATTATCTTGTTTTAGGTTGACAGACATTTACGAAGTTTGACACTGTTTATCAAGTGACAGTGCAGATAACAAGTAAGCTGTATTGCCGCCGTCGAATTGGCTTCCAGTAGACTAATTAGACTGTGATGCACATGCCTAGATGGCCTCGATTCCGTGGGTTTTATAGCAAGGAAGCTATATTTAGTCTATTATCACCCGTTCATGAATGGTTCTTTTTCTTCTTAGTGTTTTGATTTAAATTAGACTTTTCTCCTATAGTTATGTGGCGGTGACAAAAATAAATATCTATGCTGTTTTATAGATTGTACCATCCAAATTGTTCCACGTTCCTCACCCAAATATAGTGGGTATAGGGCGCAATATCAGCTTCTACTGATGAGTCGCCAATAGGCACGAAACGAATGTAAACATGATATTATACCTTCCGTTCATTTTGTCTTTGGTTTATCTATCTGGTCATATTTGAACCAATTTAGTACTAGATAAGCAACACCCAATACACTAGTACTAACACACAGCATTACACCAGCACAATAAATTGTTGAATTACTGCCGCGTAATCATGATATTAAAAGCTGTGTAGGCTGTAAATGAACACTAGGTCGCCAATTCTTAGTTAATTTCATCTTCATTAATCACTCGATTTTATTTATCAGAGGAAATTTGTTGACTAGCCCAATGTTTTAATAGCTGCGATATAAAACGACACAGCCATTGCTTACTTCCAACGAAGAAAATGGCATTTTAGAAATTAAACGAATGTGTTATTTAAGGGATGTGAGCATAATATTTATTATCAACCCACAAATAACGTAGTTAATCCCCTATTATTAATATTTTAATTCATCTAGCTTCGGATTCTGATCCGTGCAATAGCCTTTTCGTACCACTAGCTACTGCCGAAATCTAAATCGAACCTAACGAGTTTTCCACAGCTGCTTTATTCATATCATCTCGAGTTATAATTTCGATAGATTCTCTAATACACCTCATCATCCTGTTACGATAGCATGTAGCTATGCGTCTGAAAATATCCCAGTTAAAATCATGTCCACTTTCCACTGCTTGACGGGAAAAGCCAAATCTAGCAACATTTCAATACTCGCATGCAGTTCCATATTCGCCTTTTCGTACCTCGATTGGGCGCATGGTCTCGACAACATATGTGAGATCAGTCTTTGTGCTAGATTTCATAAACACCTGATGTTCATAAGGGCTCCATCTTTTCTTTTTGGATATGTAGTCTTTTCCCCAGGTTAATGGACTGTCTTATAACGGTCCTCATTGTACATATATATAATATAATGATTTTACATTCCAGATTAGTTTAGAGTCCGGTAGTACAATCATTCTACGATCTCCTTCGTTCTATCAGATTTTAGGAATATCAAGTTAGGATTAAATTTTCTTGGGACATCTATCATTGTTATTTCTATTAGCTGATGACGATAACCATTAACAATAAATAGTTCACACAGGTTGCCTAATTCTAACTCCATGCTTTATACCCCTTATTCTAAGACTTTTTTTTACTGCTAATACCTTTAAGATACCTATTGTCATCTTAGACGGATGAATTGACCTAAAGTAATACACGATTGCATATATATTAGTTCTCCGCACAAAACAGTATTTAACTGTCTTATAGTTATTTTTGAAAATGATGATGATGATAATGATATCGATAGTAATGTACCGTTGTTCCTTATTTTGAATTATTATTTTTGTCATTATTATTACATCAGGTATTCCTCTTTTCTTATGACTACGCGTCAGCGAAGCATCAATTTGTAAATACTGCTGTCCTACTAATGTTGATTTTGATGATTAAATAAAAATTGCGGTGGTCGTGGCAAAGACTTTATGGGTGGCTTGCGCATCATGCTCGCCATGCCCCTGAGGCAATTTGGACGAATGATCAGAATGGCAGAAACGACAGATCATTATTCCTATTTCTGGCCTGAAGCCATAGAAATTTCCGGCCTGAAGACCGGCGACACAAGCTAGCCAGTTAGGGAATGGAAGCATGAATCTTGCCGGGTCTAATGGGACAGTCATTATTCCGTTTCATGTAAAGTCTCGAGTTTTGTCTAAATACGGAGTGCAAGACGCGTTGGCTGTTGAAAGAAAATTTGGCCACTGCCATCTAGACAGATATTGCCCATCAGCCTTGAATGGCAGACAATCTAAGAGAAGGAAAACTGAATAAATTCAATTCCCACCAGGAACGGGAGACCTTGTTCGTTTACATTTTAAATATAACCATAAAATACGAATCCATACTGCACCGTCTCTCTCTCTCCCTCACACACACACACACACACACACACACACAGGAAAAAAGGTTGCTCTACCCACCAAGTCGTGCAGAGTGGATAAGCGAAATCAGGCTGTCTTTTCTTTTTCTTTTCTCTTCTCCATCCAACAGTAACGCTATTACAAGTTATGAATATGGTGTATGTTGATCATACCACAAAATCCAACGGGATTGTCAATTATCGAAAAATTTTCAAGTAAACTACCATTGATTACACATAGATTAGACTTCAACGCCAGCGCATCCAATGTGCGAATATTAAAACACTGATCTACAAGAAGCTCTAGCATGTACTTTGGATAAATCAGAAATCGATATATGATGATGATTCGAAACCACAATACAGGATCCTACGATCATTACAGAACTGGGTTCACTATACATATCTACGCTTTATTTCCTGCGAACCTGTGGTTCCACGGAATTTTCTTAAGCCGAACAATGGGGTGTTAATATTGTCCAAGGCTCTTGAGTTAAATGGATCGCTGTAAACAGCTGACTTTGACCTCTGTTTAAATACATCTGCTAAATCAATGCCAGAAACCATAATTAACGTTTTCTTTCCGTTGTTTCTGCATATGCTTCCACAGATTTCCGCACAGACAACAGCAAGGATGGTTTTTCTCAGTTTAAACTCTTTACTAAGAGCAGAAGTATCAGATAATTTTGTTTATGATTGCTGGTAAATGCAAGTATTTTACCTTAAATAACACCTGTAGTTAAACTGTATGTGCGTGTTAAAGCCATTTCAATTTTCTTTTGTTCTATGCGGGAAACTGCACCTGACTTAGAACCTACACGTATTGATTATAACAATTGGTTCAAGGTTACTTAAGTTGACCAGGCTTCACATTTGAAATCGTCAAAATTTGCAGAACAGTATGCAATGACAAAGAAACATTTAAATGCGCTTCAAAATATCAGTAGAAGTTCAGACATCAAAATACCACGCGCTGATAAAGAAAGGGTGTTTTCTTAATGGATAATTCTGATTATCTACAAACTTTGCTGAATGACAATATAAAATTCACGCGCCAAGAGGATAAATCGGATGAAACAGACAAATTTGAGCGCGAAGTAATAAACTAAATTAAGATCTTGAAAGATACCGGTTTCAATGATGAGGCCATTGCACAGAAGCTCAAACCAGCTGGATCATCTACACTAAAAATGTATGAATTATCAAGAACACACAAAAGAGGTTGTCCTAGGAGACCAATATTATTAATGGTAAATTCTCCGTTCCATGCACCGGCTAAATAGTTGGTTCGTTTACTCGAACCAACTACCAGGTCATTATTTGATTACCGAGTATTCTGAGTTTATAAAAAAATTCAAATTATAAATGTCAAAAACGAGATATTGGAGTATGTGCTCACAAGTGTTCCAATTTCCGAAACCATTGACATTATAGTCAAAGCGGTAGAATAAGGCATTAGAATTTCCAGTGCCAGGACACAATATACGTAAGCTCATCTTATTATGCACGAAAGATGTACAATTTCGTTTAAATGGTAATGTGATCATGGAGGCTTCATTCTCCAGTGAGGACTGAAATTTTTCTAGACTTTTTAGAGAACATCATTAAAGAGTGACGTAAGTAAATGTGCTCAGTAAATACTGTACGTATATGATATTTTCCTTGTCCTTAAAATAGGTCCCAATCACGAAAATTATCTCATATATTGAACAAAGTTCATAAGAATATCAGTTTCACATCAGAGCACGAGAAAGATGATTGTCCGCCTTTCTTAGATGTACTACTAAAGAAGGATACTAATGGAAAATTAAATAAAACAGTTTACCAAAAACGAACCTGGTCCGCAGTATTTGCATTACGGCAGTTTCGTGCCTTTTCATTTTAAATTATCAACAGTTTGCAGCTGTTTTTCAAAAATTAAAAGGCTGGTTATTCCTTATTCAAAGGGCAACAAATATACCAAAGCAAAAAACGATTTATTGTCTAATCGCTATCCTAGGCAGTTAATTGAGTCAATTATTAAAAGGCAAATTCAACAGAAACAGACTATTACGGACCAGGAAAGAAAGCAGGTTAACTGAACATCCCATTTAAGGAGGATGTAGTTTCCCGCATAGTACAAAAGAGATGAAGCGACATTAACACGCACATTTAATGCAGCTAAACTACGAGTGTTATTTAAGATAAAAAACTTGCATTTACCAGAAATCAAAGGGAAACGGCCGTTAATCTCGACACTTTAAACATTGTTTACCAATAAATACGAGCACGTTGTCGATCAACTTACGTAGGCCGATCGACCAGACAGTTAATTAATTGAAAGAGAGAACATTGCAATTGCGCAATACATCATCGAAATTTTACACGCATGTTCTCCAGACGTAGCATTTAAGATAATTACTAATTTCAAAAACAGAAAGGAATTAGCCACATACAAAGTTTCATGGATAAGCAAGCAATTGATTTGATGTTTTCTTATTTAACTCTCTCGCTGTTTACATTTCAGAATTTTGTTTGGTCTTTCAATTTATATAGAATGAGATACCCATTTTTAGTTAATTGATAGGAATATGAGAACGAAACGGTTCTTTTAGCTGATAAAATTGATTTTTCTTTTTGCATATTGAAAGGGAATTATAATATTTTGTACCAAGAAAATTTCTTGACCAGCAACAGGTATATCGCCGTCCCATATTAAGTCTTTCTGGACATTTGACCAGACTAATCGCAGTTCTATTCGATATTCTTTGTAAAATCGTGTGCCCATCAAATTGGTAAATAGTATAAGCGCTCTCTTCACAAACACTACTGTTTGTGTTAAGGTCAACAATAAATTAACCCACAACTTAACTGCTTGACGTGGTGCTCGTCAAGGTTACCCATTTTTTTGTTTAATTTTGTAATAGATGCTATCATGAACAACACTCATTCATATCTTTATGATGCAAGTGTTGAAGTTCTCCAGCGTGGTAGATTACTTGATCATGACTATGCGGAGGATATTGTACTATTATACGAAAATCCATTCTGCTCAGGCTATATTGAATAAATAAGCAGTCGTTTCGTATTTCAGTATGAAATTCGCACCTTCTAAAGGTAAGATACCTTAACAGGATCACCCACCACTCACCCCCACTCTGCGACTGTAAAACAAGGACCTGAATATACTTGACAAGTCTACATACCTTGACAGCTCTATCAATAATTTCGTCTGACGAGGTGAGTATGAGAATCGCGAAAGCTAGTGGCTTTCTCCAACTTTCGTTATTTATGGAGAAACGCGAGTATTTCATTCTGTTATAAAGGTCATGTTTACAAAACATCTTTCCGCGCAGTTTTATTAAACTCCAGTGAGACGACCCCGTCGAGTTGATTGTAAATACTTACAGGCATTCGGCCATCATTGTTTAAGAAACGTAGCATATGTAGGTTACCAAAACGAATAACCAACGCTAACATTTGTAGACGTATTTTTGGATCGGCCATCAAGTGCTCCTTGTTAGAAAAACAAATAAAGCTCTGCCAACTACGCTGTCTAGGTCACGATTGTTCAGTAAAGCAATGTTCTCTCACCCGGCGCCAGATTCGCGTAAGAAAAAAACGGGAAGATTTTTGAGAGAAATAGTTAAAGTCGACTACATACAAATTGGGTAATATAGGAGTAACTCGTCTGCCAGGATGGGGTTTCGAGTGCATCATAGTTTTTGATTGGAAAGGCTGCGCAATATGTCATTGAATCGAGCTTAGTGGCGACCTTTCCTTCAGGCTTCTTGTATAATCATCTTCGTAACTCTCTTTTCGTGGTTGGACAGAGTTAACTACGAGGTTTAATTGTGTTTAGTACGTCACACAGTGAAAACTACAAGGAAGCTATATTGCCTTAAAGCTAACTTTATTATAATAGTGTTGTGTAAAGATTTAGTTATCCGCACCTCAGTGTGTGATTTAAGTAAATAAATTAATAGTAACTAGGTGCTCCCTCAAAAGTCTCTCTAATAATATCGCCCAAGGTTTCTATCCAAATACTATGATGCGCACGTGGAGCTCATCCCGGTAGACGAATGGGTCCTATACTACTTAATTTGGATGTCAATTATTTCAACTGTTTTTGTCATGCAAGAATCTGCCAACCTTGTTTCGTACACCAACCTGGCATTGGATGAGAGAACAGAGCTCTACTAGGCAATCGAATTGAGAGCATACACAAAACGTGACCAAGCCAACGAAGTTGATAAAGCCTTATTTGTTTTTCTAACAAGGAGCACTTGGTGAGGACCCAACGTCGGTTATTCGTTGTTGGTAACCAACATGTGTTATGCTTAAACGAACATTGGTTGCGCGGGTGGTGATAACAATTATTATAATCAAGGTTGCGGTCTTGATATAAACACCTGACCCATTAATTACTTACATATGTCAATATAAACTAAGAATTGTATAGTGTAGAAAAGGCAATTCATCCAGTAGACCGGTTACGTCCTTATTGGGAACTCATCAAGTACTGGCCAGAATTTGCCGCGGACCAGATTCCGAAGCAGACGTGCCCAGGTTCGTATCCTGTCCGCGGCAAATTCTGGCCAGTACTTGATGAGTTCCCAATAAGGACGAAACCAGTCTACTGGACGAATTGCCTTATCTACACTATACAATTCTTAGTTTATACTGACATATGTAAGTAATTAATGGGACAGGTGTTTATATCAAGACCGCAACCTGTGTTATGCTTCTCAAACAGAGATGGTCAAATGTCTGTAAGCGTGTAAAATCATCAACTCTAATAGGTCCAGTTTCACTAGCGTAAAGTAAAACTGCGCGTACAGATGCATTGTAAACACGGCCTTGTAAGACATATTGATAAAGCTCCCAAGATATGCAAACATGTCAACTGTGGCTAGATCTTCACTCTGCAGACGCAGAGATGGAAAGTGGTGGGTGATCCTGTAAATGTATCCTACATTTAGAGGGTGCGAATTTCATACCGAGAGACGGAACATCTGCTAATCTATTCAAGGTAGTCTGAGCAAAGTGTGCAGAGTGAGTATAATATTAACAAATTTTGTGGGCACACCACTCTTCGACAGAATAGGGAATAAAACATTGTGATCCATCGAGTCAAATGCACCCCTAATGTCTAGAAAAACGGCTAATGTGGGATGGTGATATAAATGTCGTGAAAGATACTCCTTACCGTAAAAATATGATCTATACAATGTGGTCCTGAACGACATCCGGCCTGTTATTCTCCAATGTGTGATTTACGTGAAGCGCGAAGACACCATAGGAACTCATTATGTGCTGGCCAGAATTTTCCGCGGACAGGACTCGAACCTGGGCACGTCTGCTTTGGAATCTGGTGCTCTAACCACTGAGCCATCCTGCCGCGGCAAATTCTGGCCAGCACATGATGAGTTCCCAATAAGGACGAAAACGGTTTACTGGATGAATTGCCTTTTCTACAATATACAATTCTTAGTTTATACTGATATATGTAAGTAATTAATGGGTCAGGTGTTTATATCAAGACCGCAACCTTGATTATAATAATTTTTATCACCACCCGCGCAACCAATGTTCGTTTAATTATATGAACTTTGAAGTATTCGCCCCACCTATCAAGACCACTTATTTTATAGGTTATAAAATATTTGTTACCATTATTTATAATTTCACTATCTTTTAATTTTCTCGGACCTGTTGCGCAAATAAGTTGGAACAAACAGCGACCATTACCTGACGCGAACGCTTCTTCCATTCCTTCAGCCTTTCTGGTACGAAAAGTTTTCGAGATCGACTTTTAGACTGTGTTTAAAGAAGCGACGAGTATTATTATTATCAGCAGAGCCAGGTGGAATTTGGCGCCTTGTTTCGAGTATCTCCAAAGATTTTACAGAAAGCCAATTATTATTTCTACGGAGGCCTACAATGCCACATACAGTAGTACCTGCATTGTGCATAGTGGAACTTATCTTAAACCAAAATTCGGATTTTCGCCATTAAGACCAGTTAACTTTGACTTTAGAATATCTTCATATTTTTGTCGAAGGAAGGTTGTTCGATTTTGCTTACATCTATTTGGGATTTATTCTTATTTAATTTCCCGGAAAATTTTATAGTGCCAATCTACAACGGATAAGTGCATAGTCCGAGTCGACATGTACTTTACTTTTACTTTACTGCGGCTGACTCCTTTTAGAGGATAAGCCGGCTCCATTTCATGGAGTTTCTTGGGAATTTGGTACAAGTGGTGTCCCCTCACCACTCGGCATGTGTTCTAAAAAGGACAATCCTGAATGCAACCACGCAATCTATAACTAATCGCTGCATGATCCATTAACCTGCTTGAGAAAGCTCCGTGGAACCAGATATTCGAAGCGAACAACGCGTAGACAGGGATGGTGCAACCAGTTCTGTAATGCATGCAGGATCCTGCATTCTGATTTAAAATACGCAGCATAAGTCGATTTCTAATTTATCCAACGTATGTGCAAAAGCTTCTTTTTCTCTAAGTTGTTTTAATGTTAAAAAACATATAACGCGCCTATGTTAAAACGTAACTTGGGTTTAATGAATGATAGTCTACTTAAACTATTTTCGATATTTGGCAACCCGATTTTGGGCTCAGTGATATGATCAACACCAACCATATTCATAGTATCTAAAAGAGCGTTATTGTTAGATTGAGAAGAGGAAAGGGAAGAAAAGGAGGAGAATTAGAGATGTTGCCTGCAGTGACACGATTTCGCTTATCCACCCCGTACGGCTCAACAGATAAAGCGACCATTTTTATACTGTGCCACGGCAGATGCAGTATATAATCATTGTAATTCGTATCAGGCATGGTTATACGTGAACTGTACAAGAACACTAAAGGATATATTAATGTGTATGTTTCTGAGTACTATTTACCAAACTCTTGATCAGACGATAAGATTTAAAAGACGCCTACTTTTTGGCTCCCAAACATTATACAGACCTTCATTTTCTTTTTCATAATTTTGGACAAAAATAGTGTATACGATCATTCGAGACGAAATTAAGTTTATCACGCAAACATAAATAATGCTTTAATAGGACAACTTAATGAAGCTCCTATTAACTATTAAGAAATTCAGTTAAACCAGTTTTTCATCGAGATAATTTTAGTAGGAATTATTTGCTAAGCCTCAAGCAATTAGTAGCAAACAATAGTTACCTACTTATGGTTTAAATAAAATGCATGTACTTTAACAAAAAACGAAAATGCATATAAATGCAAGGAATAGCGTGAATAAATAAGCCATTAACAAAAACGTACCGCTAATGCCGTCGAGGTCCACAATACGCCACGCAACATCTTATAAAATCGACCGGCAAAATACCCGGCGAACGCACCCATGAAGGCGTATGTGAATATGGCAGCACTCATAAGAGCACCACGTGAGGCTGGTGAAAGCATTCCCAACATAGCAAAGAAGACGACGATGAAAACCATACAAGTCAATTGAACACCAGTTCCAATGAACGCAGTGAAAAATCTAGAGAAGCGCGGCGGCCTAAATACGTCCCCATGAACCAACTTCCATCCGGATTCTTCCAATATGTCACTTTGGAATCCCTGAAAGTAATGGTGACATTGAGCAAGTGAACAAAATACATAACATCCCATAAATATATTACAAATTTCCTCTAAGTAAATAGCATAGTAATTAAAATTGTCACTTAAATAATTTATGTCAGTAGGTAACGTATATAACCTTATTACCACTGCGGGGTTTAATTTCACACTCACTAGCAGTAAATTTCTTTCGCTTACTTACCCTGAAAGGCTCAATATATAAGACGTAATTTTCATATTGTGCGACGATCTATGTAGGATGCACTGAACTTCTATACCATTTCTTAGAGTGTGGATCTTGAAGGAGCACTACATCACACATTTCTCGCGAAAATTTTACCCCTATACTGTTTTCTTTTTAGATGGCCTATCATCGTAGGTTAACGAGCACCATTTGCCAGGAATCTTATATATGAGACATCAGCGGCCAGTTTCCTTCAACAGCCTATACTTTTCATTCGAAAATCTTGTTCCAACGTCCTTTTCAGACAATCAGCTAATTGAAGGCTTAAAGAAGAAGGGAAAAGTGAGAACCCATCAATTGAGGCCAAAAATTACATCATCTGAAAATGGAAAAAATTCAAGATTTTACCGACCTATGAGTGCTATCAATTGTCCCACACAAGAAAAATGCGGTCAAATCCACTACTACAAAAATACTTACTTATAAATAATCGTAAAATACAGAGCCAGTCTTCAGATGACATAAGTTGGCTGGATCTCCTTAATCAAGCAAACTTTGTGCTATCTTTACAACTATGATCAATCAGTACTCGTCGGTCTTCAAGCAAGATATGTCCATGGCTACGTGTCAATAAGCAATTATTTTACTTCCGACTACTAAAACAGACAAACTTGACTTCAAAGATGAAAATAGATAAATACAAAAAGAAATAATATAACCATTCAAAGTTATAAGAAATAAAATACAAATAATTCTAAACCAATATTAAAAAAAACAATGAATTCATTAGTATTCACTGCAAGATCAAGGCGAATCTACACACAAACAATGAAATTATCATAGTTACCTCTTCATCTCTATTGTATTTTGCAATATCCCTCCGAAGTACACGGATAAAAATCACGGCAATAATAGCTAGAACGAAAACAAAAACAGGTTATTACTATGAGAATTACGTAAAACACTATAATGGTTTTGTCATTCGCCTTTTAATTTACTTGGCCTAGTGAATGTGTTGTACAAAATGAAGATGAATTTATTTCTGTGTTTTACATGGGTGTGTCCCTCTAGGCTAGACAAATATTAATTATCCTCTCCACTTTTCACAGCGTTAGTATTAGTTACCTAATGGTGATGTGCGAGTGAAACGCAAATTTTTAATTGCTAGTGTATTGCTCACTGTTGAGATACTTACGTTCCTTTCTGCTAAGACAGACGCATTCGATTTAGCTTTACTTGTTTTAATAAGCTCACATAATTCATTGAAATCGAAAAATTAAATAAAATTACAACCAAGCTGTATAACTCGTATCCCATATACGCCACAAAGAACCTCACAGGCGACAGATACGTAATCGTTCGAGTGTAAAGTCTATTGTGCTGGTAATGGTCTATCTAAAATGGCATTCCGGACTGGTCAACTGAACCCCGCCTACTAATTTATTCACATGCACTAGCCTCACTTTATTTGAGACTGGTATTCAAATCAATACAAAAAACACGTTTCGCTAAGAATTTTCCACAATAAAATAAAATCCTTTTTCATTGGCTTTCAAATCCCTGCATTACATGAAAAGGCATAATATCGGACAGAATAAGTGTAATGGAAGCCATTTGTATCATAATTTATACATGACGGAAATTAACAGCCCGAGATCTGACTTCGCTCTCTCAAAGAAGACTGTGCTTCAGACCAGAAATACGAAAATATAAAACTAGCCCGAATGAACAAGATAAGTACTCGATAGCAATTGATCAAAGAATGTTCTAGAGGTCATTTAAATAGTTATAAAATAGTTTTCGATAATTTTATGGAGAACCAGCGTATGATTTTTTTTTAATTTCGTGCCATTTTTTGCATCGTCTTAATTACAGCATAATACATCTTGATGATAAAGGAAGATCGAAATGTGTCAGTACACTTGATTGTTCGTAGTTTTGTTATGGCGTGTGATTTAATAAAATAAGATTAGTGTTTAAATAAAGTTAGAAAATTTGATTTAAATAATAGAACTATTGGTCACTTGGAAATAGAGCACCAACCATCGAAATATTTTATTGGAAAAATAAATAAAATTCTAAGCAGTGTGAAATGCAATGGTGCTAATTATGGAACGTTCCGAATGGAATCAACCAGATAAAATTTCTCATTATCTCGGCTGAAGAGACTGAATTTAGGGTAAATAAAGAAGAAAAACAATTTGGTATAAAAATGAAAAATGAATGCAATTCGCAACATGCATAAGAATTTAGTGACAGAACCATATCCTTCCGAGTATCATCTCATGCCACGGCAATTTTTCCACTATGGAATAATCAAAATCTGTTTATATTTTAGACGATTATGATTCTTTTTAAATGTTGCTGTTTGTTCAGAAGACCTATTTTTTTCTTTCGGAGTATGTCAACGGCATAATCATATTTAAATTCTCATTTTAAGAAAAAAACTAGATCTCCTTTAGTTAGACTTATTTCTAATAAAAAATCCCGATACAATTTGCTGTCAACATTAAAATGAAGACATAATAAAGTAAATTTTGATCTTCACACTATATTCCTGTAAAAACGAATTTGAGTTTTTATTTGTGCATATTGTGATCGTTCAGGAACAAGTAATTTAATAAATAGTTTTTCGAGTCTAATCTATTTCCAAGTTATATATTCAGGTGCATCGTTGCGTAAAAGGTGCATAGGCCTTCGCCTATTACTTGATTAATTAATTATACATTTAGGCGTGATCAACATGGAGGCTAATCTATAATTTAAGGACAGTGATAGTTTGGTACAGGGAGTCGTAGGTATGAACTTAAAAATATGGAAGAGAAAACTATCTTATCACACTGCAATAGGAACACTAAGACTGAATCGGACTTGGCGTCTACGGGGCTCTCCTCAGCTAATAGGACTAGAGCCTCTCAAAGAAAAGACCAGCGCAAGGTCTTAACTTGTTTTTCGCTGATGAATTTTGTTCATCCTAGTCATCTAAATGTCACGCGCAATAGTAACTTTTCAATTCAACCAAAACATACCGCAAAAATCTTTAACAGTCTCTTTCCCAAAACCACAAGTGTCTTCTACGCACTACCTACAGAGACAAAACATACCACGACAAAAGTTTAAGGCTATCAACATGCATTTTTAACCAATTCTTACGCGAGAACTATAAACGCCATTTGTTTCTTGTGCACCTATAATACGCTTTTTGTTGATATAAATATTTCTAGCCTCTTCACAAGTTTTTTTGGACAAGTTTACCTATGTTTTGACTACATTGAATGCCACGCTAGTGAATTTATACATCATCATCATGCAGAGACATGAAAAAGCCATATAACCATAAGTCGTTCATGGTTATATGTGGACTGTAAATAAACACTAGGTGACTCATTCCTAGTTAAGATGGTTTGTATTCGGAGTTTTCCTTCTCCTAGATAGCCTGCCAGCAAAGACTGATGAGCAGTATCTGCCCAGATGCCAGTGGGCAGTTTCTTTCAGCAGCCGAAACTTGCCCTTCGCGCCTGGCACGCTTGCTCTCATTTATACATCACCAACAGTCGTCCCCATAATTACTGCTCACCATTGTCTAATGACATGTCCTAATTTCTGTACCAAATCTTTCATTCTATTTCAGCCACTATAACGGAAACCCAACAGAAAATAACAATATTTTGTTGTCGCCCTAACATAGACAATGGTGTCTGCCTCACGAGTGCTCGCTGAAACAAGGCTCGTGAAATATGCGCAACTGGTCTACACATCCAGCAGAGGCAACTGATATCCAGATTCTTCCCAAGCTTCCATCGTAGTTGTGTGAACATTATTTCTTTTCACGAGGAATTGCTACAAAATTGTTGGACGCAATTTTCTTTATCGATTTCTACAAACCCCATTGTTATCATTAACGATAAACAAATAGTTAGTCACTTCTACTCACCCATAAATAATGCTACTTTTGAACTGCATCTTGATCTGTCGGACCAGGTGGCCTGTATCCAAAAAATATTATTAATAATTATTATTCAGAAAATTCAAGTTAAACCTGTCCCACTAACCGATAAACTGAGAATCAAAATAGCGGAACGTTCAAGCTAATCCATTTTTATACCTCAATATGCATTCAAGTGTTACCCTCCGGTGAAAATTGATGTAATACTTCATATGTATTAGACGTTAAAGAACAAGTAGTCAGGACTGAAAATTAGGTAGCATTTGAAAAATCCGATAAGCGCATACATTAAATTTTGAAAAACAAAAATGTTATGCAAGTAGTTCACAAAGTACACACCAAACAGAAACTGTTAACGAGATTTCAACTCACTTGTGAGAACAAATAGTATTACGATCGAGTTTATAATCGAAAACCAATGAACTTTTCCACTACCATTTTGCAAAAAGGCGTCCCATCTTGAAGCCCATCTAATATCGGAATCTTCCCAAATCACTTCATATGTAAAAGAAACTTCCGTTTGTTTTTCGCCATTCAAGCTTAAGTGATGCAGGTTTCCGCTGTCCTTAGTTTCACATAAATTACTTTCGTAACTTGTAGGAATTACATCAAAACCAACAACTCGGAACTTCGTACTTTTATTGTAATAAATATTTAGCTTACTTGTCAATCGTATGCGATTTCAGAACAAACTTCAAGTGGTTATTAAGATAAACGATATTTGAGTCTGTGTTACCTAACGGATATCCATACTGAACATACACTTCCTGTTCCGCCGTCATGCGTTTTGTGGTAGTCGGTAAATTATCCACTAGTCTTAGAATAAAAATCAAAATTACTTACAAGTGAACATAGTATTTGTTTTTAATGAATGATATGAACTGTTTAACGGATTCGGCACTCAATTTTCTCTTGCAAGCAGTGAAGCATCCGGATTTTCGCATATTGATTACATATGGTGTATTAACAGGCCTATCTCCACGGAGAATAGCACCTTTACAATATTAGAATGAAAGCATACCTAAGTTCTCCGACTCATACGTCATACCTTCGACAGGTTGGCAAAAATCGAGTGAATAATATTCATATGGCAAAGGCACAATAGAGCTCGTCATTTTTATGGCCTAAATTAAATGTAATATTGGATGCATACGGAAACATCAATTTTGTCTCCAACCATATATTCATTCGGACTAACACCAGGTATATAAAACGCGATACTTCCATTGAGAAATTGTAACACTATTGCAACAAGATACAGAATCTAAGAGTAAGAAAGGCATTAACATTACCCGTAAGCAAAACAACGCATTCATTTCAAGCGCTATTTAAATAGACATTCAGAAAAGTATGCAACGCAGCTACGTGCAAATTTGATAAAGTAATGGCAAAATGCGACTGGTAAAGTTAGCAGTGTTGTACTAAAGTTATACAGCCAAACCAAATATGGGTATAATTGCTTGTCAGTCAATGATGACCTTTAGTAGGACCTCTGTACAAAATATATAAAATTAAAGTATAGAAAGATGTTTCCTTTGACAAAAATAAATATTTTTTACAGATTTGCTTACTAAACAACGTCTTTTCTATAAACGAAGTCTTATCAGTTACTACAGTAAACAAAAAATTTATGAATTAGACGTGAAATTGTGAATTATTCATAAGTCGCTGGCATCTTGTTTCTTTTATGAATTTACCATTTTGTAAACCCCCGGTTGGAAGTAAGTGCAGTGCAACGTTAATAAGATGACGAAGAAGAAATTGGAAAGCAAGTACTGTGGGTGGCCTCGAACAGGCAAGAAAAGCGTTCACCGGCAAATGAAGTGTATGGATTTACTGGAGTAACAGGTGTTCAGAAATTGTTGCAATTCTTGATTTCGGGGAACTATAGCGTAAATTGATATCCATCATGATGATACCATGTTACGACTCGGAAACCATAGTGTTAGCACCATCTACCTTTTTGGTACAATAATGTTGGTATCGGTTACTAACACAATAGCCATTGTGTTATTATCCTTTACAGACTCGGTATATATATTATATAGTGTGAGTTAGCGATGAAGTCGCATTGTCATAAACTATTTTATGTTAGCTTCACTATTGCAGGTTTACACATTCGTCTAGGAGATTGTACCGTCCTATTATCCCACATTCCTGACCAAAATATATAGTGGTTAAAGGGCGTAATACCGGCTCCTACTGATGAGTCGCCAGTAAGCACGAAACGAATGTGCATGAGATTATACTTTCTGTTTATGATATCTTTTGTAAACGCCCCGGCTTCAAGTAAATGCCGTACGACGTTACAAACTCGGTTAAGGTGCTCTGAATAGAGATTTGTTACTGATAGGGGGGCCCTTAAGAGGGCCTGGTAATGCGTTCTCCTGAATTGTTCAGAGTGTGAAGATGTTCTAGAGCCTTGGGTGGACTCTGGTTGAGTTGTCGCTCCCGTGGTTGAGCTGTAATCACGATGTGGATAACGTCGTTCAGGTTCTGCAATTAATTGGCTCGTCTCGCTGGTTGTACCGCAACAAGTTGAGTCACGGATGTAGCCAATTGTTGGTGAAACTATCAAATCACCAGCGTAGGTATTGACAGCCGACAGAACGCACACGCGTGACGCAAGGCAGAATGCAATTGCAACAACTGACTTGCATGGTAAATTGCCGTGCTTAAATAGCATGCCATGCCTACTTGCACACTATTGGTTAAAACGGCAAGTTTCGCTTTTTTCTCATTGGTGCAACGTAAATAAAATTTAATTTAATTTACGCAATATGTCGGCCATTAATTTGTGTCGTTACAACACTTTCCTCTCTGAAAAAAAGGAAAAAGAATTCCTCTCTGCGAGGCTAGATAAGAAATGCATGACAGAGTTCGAACCAAGTTAAGCAAAAATATGATGAACCATAAGTGCTGGGCTTAAATATGCTTGTTGGTTGCTTCAACAATGATATGATGCCAGGTAACCACTAGGAATTGCTACACAAATTGTTAGCTCTAGTGGTCGGTCATACCACGTGAGGCAAAATAGAGCAGTGTAAGTTTGGGAGCCGCAGCGTGAAGATTTCGAGGTAAATCGCCTCTGAATTTGCCAGGTTTAAGTTAAAACCTAAGCAGGTTGGATCGTCGTCGATGTGTTTGTATACGACCAAAGGAGCTAGAGTGCTCGACGTTGTAATCATGACATTTGTAGAGTGGTCTTTGTGCAATTGATAAAGTTGAGATATGCATTGAAAGTGGCCTGTACCATGATATGAAGCTGATCACTACTTAGTGTTGCTACACGAAAGCGTTAGCTCCAAGTAGCTGGTCATACCAAAATAGGCAGTGTGATGTCATGTGTGAGAAATACATTGTAATGTAAAAATATATACATTAAAATCAAAGGTAACTGCATAAAAATATGTGCACGAACACTGCCTCAGAGATGGCATAATACCAAAGAACTGTTCAAAAATGCTACACAATTGTTAACTAAGAACAGCTGGTTATGCCACGTGAGACAAATACGAAAAAGAACGTAAGGTTAAAAACATTTTGATAGTTAATGTTTATGTTTAAAAAAAATATATTACGCGTTATACAAAGCAGGACATTAAGATTGTGGGCAGACGGAGCCTGAGACGTGTGTAGAAGGCTGAACGCTCTCAGGATCAGGTGGTTCGATAAACGGTTTCAATCTGTCTATGCTTACTGATGTCGGTGTAGCGCCTTGCATAACAATGAAGTATTTTGGTTGTCTGAGCAAAATCGGGTAAGGACCGCGATACTTGGGTTGTAGTGGTGCAACAGCATTGTCATTGCGAACGAGTACTCTCTTGCAGCTGTGGAGCTGTAGGTGAACGAAGACTGGACGAGGCGTATGTCTCGGCTGCTGTTCGGACATGTTACCGAAATGAAATCGAAGGCGGGTAGCTTCGTCTTGTGGGTTATCTTGTGCCGGTAGAAGAAGTGGGAGCTGACTAGGCAGGCGTAGATCCATGCCATACAAGAGTTGTGACGCAGACGTTTTAATGGATTCACGAGTGCGGGAACGCATGGCAAGCAGAACTAAAGGTAGTGCATCGACCCAGTTGCCATTAATGGACGAGGATGCTAAAGCAGCTTTGAGTTCCCTATGCATTCTCTCTATCATACCATTAGCTTGGGGATGGTAGGCAGTCGTCTGGCGTAAGATGCATCCCATGTACCGCAAGGTGGGTTTGAAACGATCAGATGAGAAGCAAGTGCCTCTGTCCGTGATGACCTCATTGGGAACACCGTAATTGGATATCCATGCAGGGATAAAACCGTTAGTTACTTCGTCTGCAGAAATGGTGCCAAGAGGTAATGCCGCAGGCCACCGTGTAAATCTATCGATCATAGTTAGAAGGTAGCTGAAACCTTGAACCTTTGTCAGATGAACTATGTCGATGTGGACGATGGCTAGGCGAGAAGTAGACCAAAAATGTTGCAACTTAGAACGAGTGTGTCGTGTGATCTTGTTTTTCTGACAAATAGCACACTCTGAGACCCATCGTTTAACATTCTGCCTAAGTCTGCGACCCCAGAAACGATCTGTAAGAAGTCGGACAGTCGCTTGGCTTCCTGGGTGAGAAATTGAGTGAATTGAATCGAAAAGGTTTCTCTGAAGGCTGGTCAGCAGAACTGGCTTGTTGGGCTGCGTACCCGTGAAGTAAACAAGTGGTAAGCCTTCCCACAGACGGCATATGAACTTGGTTGGGTGACGGGCTATTGATCTTTGAATGTGAATGTCACGGCGTTGTTCAGTTCGCAGGAGAGTTGGCGTTAGTGCAGGTTCACTGAGTGCCACGGAGTTGACAGTGAATGGTGACGTCGAAGGTGGTTGTAGAGAGACGTCTGGCCTGGACAGGGCATCTGCAATAAAGTTCTGTTTGCCCTTGACATGAAAGACGTCAAATTGCTATTCGCTTAGACGAGAAAGCTGTCTTTCCACTCTGGCAGGGTACTTGGCGATAGACGAAGTTGCGTTTTGAAGTGCGCTAACTAGTGGTGCATGATCTGTGAAAACAACAAATCTGCTACTGCCAATGATGCAGATAAAATGGCGCACTGCGTCGTGGATGGCGAGAAGTTCTCGGCCGAAAGTGTCGTACCTCGTTTCTACTGGTTGGAGAGTACGCGAGTAGAAACTGATAGGCTTCCAAACTCCGTCGATCTCTTGTTCCAACGTGGCTCCAATAGCGAATTCAGAAGCATCTGTCGTGAGTAGAAATGGCTTTTCGAAATCTGGATGCGTTAGCCTTGTGGCATTTGCTAACGAGTTGATGGCAAGTCGAAGTAATTTCTCGTCTTCGGATGACCAAGCAATGATGGAATTCTTGCTAAGTCCTTTTCGGTTCCGCAGGTGCCTGCACAAAGGATAAAGTTGTTTTGAAAGGCCTGAAAGGAACTTGCGATAATAGTTTGGTACTCCCAGGATATTCTGCAACTCGCTCACAGTCTTTGGTGACTTGATATTCTTGATTGAATTCGTCTTTGACGGCAACGGTTGAATACCTTGGGCCGTGATACGATGCCCTAAGAAGTCCACGGATGTAGTTGCAATCTGCGTCTTGTCACAGTTGATCTTGAGTCCGTGGTTGGATAAGCGTGAGAGGACATTTCGTAGATGCTTCGCATGAGATTCTAGATCTGGACTGAATACCATAATGTGATCGAGATATGACATACAATAAGCAGAGTCGTCGCAAAGTATGTTGTCCATTAATCTTTGAAATGTCTGAGTAGCACACTTAAGTCCAAAAGGCATGTACAGATATTCGAAAAGACCAAATGGAGTGATGAATGCAGTTTTCTCGATATCCTCTGGTGCTATCGGTATGTGATGGTATGCTTGCCTAGGGTCAATCACTGAGAAGAAATTGCTGCCGTTGAGTTTTTCAAGTAAAGTGTTGATATTTGGAATAGGATATGCATCAGATTTTGTCACTGAATTTAGCTTACGGTAGTCTCCACAGGCTCTGTACGATCCGTTTGATTTAGAGACTAAGTGCAGTGGTGACGCCCATGAACCTTTCGATGGTCTGATGATTTCCTCTTCCAAAAGCCTTGAGAATTCTTCTTGGGCAGCTTTCAGCTTAGCAGGGGACAGTGGTCGCTTCTTGAGTGCAATAGGTTGTCCTTCTGTGACGATATGATGCATCGTGTTGGAGACTCGTAGCTCTGACTTGTTAAGATCGAAAAGCGATTTGTATTTTTGAAGAGCTGCTGATATCTCTGCTGAATGACCTGTTACTCCAAACGCTCGGAGGCAAGTGTTCAAAAACTTTGCTCAAGTCCGGTGGAGGGGTCGATGATCTTTTGATTGGCAAGATCAACAATGAGCCGAAATTTTAGAAGGAAATCAAGGCCTATTATATTATGTGAGACCTTGGCAATGATGAAGTTGTGGGAAAATTCACGTCGTAGACCTATGTTGAGTGTGCGGTACTGGCAGCCATATGTTGGTATGGGCTCGCCTGTAGCTGTTGCGAGAAGAACGCCTAGCGACATCTCGGCCATTGAATCACCTTAGAGAACTGAGACTGCCGCACCTGTGTCTACGATGAACTCTTCGCCAGTTTTGAAATCCAGAAGGTGCAGAAGCTCGTTGGGCTGTTTGGCCGGGTCATGCAAACTAGTCAGGCTGGTGATTGCGACCGGCATTGTCTGTTTGGTTCTCTATGTGAAAAATTCGGCGTGGACGAAAAGAATCGACAGGGATGTCGGATTGTAGTTGGCTTCTTCCCTGTAGCGCCTTTGATGCCGTTGATGTGCAGAAAGTACGGTCTTCTACTTCCTGCGCCAGACGTTTCCCGATGCTGATGCACCCTTGTACCTGCGGTCTGTTGTCCTTTCCGTCAGCTGTGGAAATTGGCACTCATTCGGAAATTCTTCGGAACAACAAAGACAGACTTAGCGTGAATAAAAAACTTCTGGTGGTTATAACACCAGTTCTTTGGGACATATTTATTAAAGGATTGCGGAGATCTCGATCGCCGCCTACCGTTATAATTGGGCTTAGGAACGAATCTGGATCGAGCCTTCACTTGATTTATCTCGGATTTGGTAATGGCCAATCCTTCTAGAACTTTAGCCATGTTCGCCACTGTACTCTCCAAAGAGGAGAGTCTATCATCTTGCGGGGGTGAAGAAAAGGATGATGGATTCACTTTGGGTTCCAAAACCCTATATTCTAACTCACATCTCTCAAATAAGTCATCTATAGAGAGAGTGTTGGGAAGCTGTCTGGCAAAGAATTTTAATGTTTGTGGAAGATTGTTAATAAAAACAACCTTAGCCTCATGGTCAGAAATGTTGGTTTTATACCAACGTTTCCGTAATTCCCCCAGTATTCCGATGGGGCTAAGGTTTGGCATGTCTAACTGCGCATATTTGTTAATTATCTGCTCAGTCTCTGTGGGCCCAAGCAAGGATTCTACTTCGTTTTGTAGGCCCAAAATGGAATTAGGTAGCTTCCTAATGGCCTCAAGCTTAGGATAAATCCGTCGCTGCAATTCAGAAGGTAGTTTAGCAAAAACCTTCGACAGTTTTTGATGATTGTCATAATCTGGAAACGGTGCGAAAGCGGAGTCTACGCGCATAAAAAATAATAGTTCACTATCTCCATCCCAAACAGGAACATCAATATCTAAAATTGGACCTGACATTCTAACAATCTTACGGGATCTTAAAAGCATAAATTTATAAGCAATATGAAAATATATAAATATACTTTAACGAAACGCTTACCCACAAAAAGCTTCCACAGGTGAATGAGCGCAGAACAAAAGCACGTCACAGTAACTGCTTCCAAAATTGAAATTATCCGCAATTGAGCCTGTCGAGTACGTACGGTGCCGTTTTGTACGTAGGAAAGATGAACAGAGGCCCCGTTGGCCTTTGATGCCAATGTATTATTATTATATCCCCAAAAAAAATTCAACACAAATCCACGAATATATACCCAACAAAATTCCCAGAAGACCACGATCAGGGTAAAGAAAACGCAAATGTTAATCTATTTTCATCCCAAATAAATGAAAAAGGAAGTCAATTTTATTTATACCAAAAAAATCAGAACAATAATCAATATCCTGGCGCGGTCGCCAATTTTGTAAACGCCCCGGCTTCAAGTAAATGCCGTACGACGTTACAAACTCGGTTAAGGTGCTCTGAATAGAGATTTGTTACTGATAGGGGGCCCTTAAGAGGGCCTGGTCGTGCGTTCTCCTGAATTATTCAGAGTGTGAAGATGTCTTAGAGCCTCGGGTGGACTCTGGCTGTTGTTCCTCCTGTTGTCGATTTGTAATCACGATGTGGAAAACGTCGTTCAGGTTCTGCAATTAATTGGCTCGTCTCGCTGGTTGTACCGCAACAAGATGAGTCACGGATGTAGCCAATTGTTGGTGAAACAATCAAATCATCAGCGTAGGTATTGACAGCCGACAGAACGCATACGCGTAACGCAAAATGGAATGCAAATGCGACAACTCACTTGCATGGTAAATTGCCCTGCTTAAATAGCATGCCATTGTAATATATGTCTACTTGCACACTATTGGTTAAACGGCAAGTTTCGCTTTTTTCTTATTGGTGCAAATTAAACAAAATTTAATTTAATTTACGCAATATGTCGGCCATTAATTTGTGTCGTTACACTATAGGAAAAGAGATTAACTATCGGCACCGACGTTTTGAATGAAAGTCAAAAAGTTTTAAATAGTCTTCAACCGCAACCTACTAAGGAACGCCATCTGCAAAAGTATGTCTTAAAACAATTGCGGCCATGTTAATACGTTTGATTGAAAGTCAACACAGCACAAATATTATTTAAGCCAAAGTTTATTAAGCCTTATTTGGTCATCAATGGAGGATACAAATAATTGCTCATCGACAAGAATAGTATTCATTTCACTGCACGTGTTGATTAGCTGAAATCTGTCTTGAATTCAGAAGTAATCTAAAGCTCGGTAAGAAATAAACCTAAAAATGTATACACCGCAGCTTCTTTCACACCTTCATTCAGTAAAAAAGAACACTGCTAAGATTGTTGAATCTATAGCAGTTTGCTCATGACGTCAATTTTACTTTAAGCAGAGCTAACAAATTTTTAAATTTTATCGGTGGGTAATCTATCTCTTGAGTCTTTTGTAAGTGCTTCAAATAAGAATATTTATAAATCCAAAAAAGTCTGCGTATTTTCGTTTTAATTGCCTGAATCACGCCAACTTAGTTAAAGTCAGTCATTTTGGTTTTACATTTATGAATCAATTTTATTTGAAATGTTGCTCTTTATTAATCCAGTGGTCCTGCGTTTACTGTATTGATACTGCACTTTTAATAATTCAATGTGTACAGAGACTATTCTGTCTGTAGTAGATCAAATAATACCGTAAGTATTAGAAAAAAACTGCGAGGAAAGTTGTTGACAATGACTAATTTAATTAATATCAATCAAAATATAATTATTATTATTTTTCATTTTACCAAGAAAATGTGCAGGAAATTTAAATTTTTTATATTACATCGTCGTCATAAACTACTTGTAGGCGATTTTTCTGAATAATTGCCACAATATCTTGGCCACATATTATCGATTATATAACCTTTTTAAACTGATTAACGTGTTGATCTGATTTTCATCTGAATTGCCGGGCTCACTTTCACGAGGTGTAATACAAATGCACTAAATGTTGTTTCAAGAAGGAGTTTCAAAAAGGGCCAATTAATGTCCCCTATGAAGCGATAATAATGTCGAAGCATTCAACTCTATAAACTAAAATGGTTCTAATCTATTATACTATATTTAGTACTATTTAGTCTATTTTTAAATTTACAGAAATGTAATAAAAAATTAGCCTTTTCAAATATTTATTATGACATTTTTTCGTGTTATTATCTTCATTATTATATTTCAGTTATTTGTCAATGTAATGTCCAGTTATTATGTTGGTATTATTGGCACCGGCGATGGTGCCAGGTCAAACTCTACGCAAGCTTATCTTATTATGCACGAAAGACGTACGATTTCGTTTTAATGGAAACATCTACAAACAGACTGATGGTGTCGCAATGGGAAGCCCCTTATCTCCAGTGTTGGCTGAGATTTTTCTAGGGCACCTAGAAAATACATCATTAAAGAGTGACATAAGTAAATGTGCTCAATATATACGGTACGTTGATGATATATTTCTTGTACTTAAGAACAGGTCGCAATCACGAACATTGCTTCAAAGTTCCAACAGAGCACATAAGAATATCAGCTTCACGTCATAGCACGAGAAAGATGACTGTCTGCCTTTCCAAGATGTACTATTAAAGAAAGAAACTAATGGTAAATTAAACAGAACAATTTACTATAAACCAACATGGTCTGCACAGTATTTGCATTACAGCAGTTTTGTGCCATTTCAATATAAATTATCAACAGTTCGTGTTTGCTTTTCAAGAATTGACAGGTTGGTTAGTCAAGATTCTAGAGAAAATGAATATAATAAAGCAATTAACGATTTAATGTCTAATAGCTATCCCAGACAATTAATTGAATCAATAATTAAAAGGGAAGTTAACCAGAAACAGACGTATTATGGGCCAGGAAAGAAAAAAGTCTACCTAAACATCCCATTTAAGGGGGATGCAGTTTCCCGAATGGCACAAAAGAAAGTTGAAGCAGCATTGACATGCACATTTAATGCAGCCAAACTACGAGTGTTATTTAGGGTAACACACTTGCCTTTACCAGAAATCAAAGAGAAACAGCCGTTAATGTCGATATCAAATATTATTTATCAATATACATGCGCAAGTTGTCGATCAACTTACGTAGGCCGATCGACCAGACGGTTAATTACTCGAATGAGAGAACATTGAAACTTAAACGCCTGTTTTAAATCAAATGATGAATACACGTCTGCTATTGCGCAACACATCATCGAAACATCGCACGTATGTTCTCCAGACGTAGCATTCAAAGAAATTACTAAATGCAAAAACAAAAGGGAGCTAGCCACATACGAAGCCTTATGGATAAAAAAATTGCAGCCGGATTTATGTAAGCAGAAGAAGCACGTACAAGCATTGAGCTTGAACTGGATGTGACACACACAATTTAATTGGTTTCTATTTTTCACACTCTCTCTATGTTCACATATATATATATATATATATATATATATATATATATATATATATATACGATACGGTGGTGACCTTGAAAACAAATTTCCACGTCAATTATCTGAAGCAAATTCGAGATCCTTCCTAATAAAGTGTATTAAGTACAATAGATGAATGCATATCTTAATACCTTATTAACAAATAGTATTCAGATAGAACCTTGCCGAAAAGCGTGCATGCAACTCAATATCTCAGAAAAAATCTTTAATAATCATTCACCCAGACAAGTCAAAAACTTCGACAATATATACAAAAGAAATTTCCTAAATATATTACAATATTTTTTCAAAAATACAATATTGTTTAATGAAACCAGCGATAACATCAAATGTCCAAAAATAAAACTTGATTTATTTTTATATGAGGAGTTAATTGATGTCCAATAAATTAATTAACTTCCACACTATAAAGTTTACATTTTGTTAACGTTATTGCAAACAAGTTTTTATTAATCACAATAAGCAAAACACTGACATTAACTAAGTAAATGTTAATTATTTTCACGTATTTAAAATGTTTGCAGCCAGGTGAAACGTTCGAAAATGCTTCCTTGTTAATACTTCACAGCAGCCATCTATTACTTGGAAGCTCTAAAACAAGGAAATATGTTTGCTCACGCGAGTCTTTCTCTCCTTACAATTTATTTTTACATAAATGTAAATCAGTAAGTTTTATGCACTTCTACATCCAAATGCCATCATTTTAGATAACCATGTTTCTTTATTGAAATAAGGATCCATAACGCGCAGAGACTTCGCGAAACTTAGACAAAAGCTTCAATACTTTGTGTGCTTTCATATTTATTTTCTACTTGATGGTAATGTGTTGTATCCTGTAGATTTTTAACTTCACTTCACGTTTTTTTCGTTCTTTTCTGAAAATCCGGATGGTCGGCATAATTCCGCTTGCGTGCAATTTCACACCCAGTGGCCAATATACTAGACATTCCGGTTCCATTATTCAAATATAGATGCATCACGAACTGAGACTCTGAGGAATTTAGAGAAGGACTTTCAAAAGTTTGCAGGCCATCATAATTAAGTTTTACACTTTGGAATATGTTTCACGACGTATGTCCTCATTTTCATTTAATTTGGTAAACCTTTCTGTACATCAGGAAGGTCTAAATATTTTGGCATCAGTGCACTGTCGCATACAAATGCCAATTTTTTAATCAACCCAGTTTGTTTATTCGAATATGATTCCATCTCAAAATGAGAATTTAGGAAACTTAGATAACGTCTGTCATTATTTTGCATATCTTCAAAATTATTTTCGACTTGTTGGCAATAGGTTCCACTCCGTATTTCTTCGCTTTCATTTAATTTCTGTAAGCATTTCCATAGATTCGAAAGTTGTAAGTTCTTTGGCCTCAGTGCACTGTTGCATACAAATGCCGTTTTTGTAGATAAACGGGTTTGTTTATAGAAATATGAATCCATCTTGAAATATGACTTTGTGAATCGTGGACGAAGCCTGTCATTATTTCGCATATCTTCATTATTATGTTCTATAATTTTGTTATCTGTTTCACCCAATATTTCTACCCTTTTGTTTAATTTCATTAAACCTTTCCGTAATTCCGAAAGCTCTAAATACTTTGGATTCAGTGCACTGTCGCATACAAATGCCAGTTTTGTAGATAATCCTGTTTTTTCATTATAATATGGCTTCATCATGAACTGAGATTTTGGGGAATTTAAACACGAACTGTCAATTTCGTACATTCTAACATGTTTGTTTTCTACCCGTTGGTAGTCGATTTCCGGTAAAAAGGTTTTAGCGTATTCTATTTTTGAATAATGTTTTAGAATTAATTCGCGATCGAAGTAAATATATTGTGTTGCCTTGTCATCTTCTGTTACTCTTTGGATGTTCATTATTTCCTTCGAAGAATCCAAATTCTTTATGTTATCTATTCTAATTTGCACTAGTTTGTAATCTTGAGAGATATTATTTGGCAATCTTCCAATATTGTTCAACATCTTGGTTGAATTTGATTTATGTTTGCTAACCTTCCGATATATCACTTTGAGCGTCTGACAGGTTTGATCAGAATCAAGGCCAAAATTTTGAGGCGCTCCGTCGCCATTCTCAATTGTTGTCCACGTGTCTTTATGGTGTATTTCATAATTAATTTGTTTTTTTGTGTAAACTCTTTGGCCAGCCCTGCTATATTTCTCCATTTTAACCGATTTCGATATATCATGCATTTTTACCTCTGCGTTATTACTGATTGAAAATCTGTTTATATACACATTTCCAATCTTGTCGATAAATGGCATTTTATTCTGAGTCATATCTCGTACTTGACAGCGTATTTTAAAAGAGATTTTGCTCTGTCTTTGAGCTTTCTGTTTGTCCTTCTATGACGATTTAATATTATTTCAAGATTTTAGTACAATATTCGTAGTTCTTCCGAAACACAAACCAGTCTTTATAGAAGCCACAAGTAAATGAATAATCTCACCAAAGTATAATTCTAAAAGTAAATTCTAATCATGTGCCTAGTTTAAAATATATTTGTTTACAATACGCATACGAACTGGAAGCAAAATTAGTTTGTTTACAAACAATCAACTAATACTCTTATGAAAACGAATATTTAGTAATATGTTAGGCAGCATTTATGGTACTTTGATTACAATAGCTCGAAATACGTGCTATAAAATTATATGTTTACAGTTTTAGAACAAATAATAAATGAGTCATTATGTTTCAAATAATTTATTCAACGAGTTTACCGAAATCAGGTGTCCGTCGAACTCTTGGGATGACCATGGGAAGTCGAAACGCGTCAGTACGTGCAACTGATGGTAAATTTGCTACGTTGTTTGGCGATTTGTGTAATAGATTTGCTTTAGTATTTACCATTTTTTAGAGTAAAATGCTCGTAATGGGAGGATAATAATATTTTATGCAATTGTATTCCTTCAAACACGTGTATAAAATATGTTTAATGTTCGATCAAGCTTTCGTCAAACATAAACAATATACGAATTTTATTAGTAGTAGTTTTCTCTGTTCGTTTTTGCACACTTTTATTATAATTAAAAGCAACTCGTAATGAAAATAAATAAAATTTTTTTGTGAAAATAACTTATCGAAGTATATTACGTGGAATTATCCGACGATGTGTGAGATAATTTACATTATAGTTTACATGGTTTTTTGTGGTATTGTCATTATAGGATTGAACACAGAATACTAATTAATTAATATCAGAATAAGCAAATTATTTTAATTGAAACGGTTTTGCTTCTAAGGTGCTTCCATGCGCTTTCTCTGCTTTCTATTAAACAAGGTCATTTTATTTTCTTACTTAAGCTAACTTATTAATGTGATTTAATAATCTGAATTTATTCTTACTGGATGTGTGTCGATTAATTGACTTATAAAAGTAAGCAAAATTTGCAAACATTATTATTGTCAGATTTGTACCCAGAAATCAAATATTTCCCCTAATTTTTTACATAATTTAAATCTATGTTGCGAGCCTGTTATTTAAAAATAAATTCAATTATAATTATACTTGCCAGTATAAACCAATCATTGTGTAAGGTGACAATGACAATATTTCAAATAGAATGGTTTCGACACTATTGGAATCCATTGAAGTATTGCCCAGAAATTTCCACAGACACGAACCTGGCTACGTTTGTTTCTTAGTTTAAGTCTATTGTCTCTGGTGGAGCCTTTCGGAATATTTTTAAATATAAAATTACAGCTGGCCACACACAACTGTTATTATGGAACAGACACCGCGTTACTTGGAGAATTGGTATGGAATTAAAAATTCATATAAGTAATTTATCAGCAATTGTTCGGGTAGAATTAACTACGACTTAATTTAATGCTTGAGTCTTGTATACTTACCAATCCCATTGTACATTATATTTTAGTATAAAGTAGCCGTTGTAAAGGATAGGAAATGCAATTTATCCAATAGACCGAATTAATGCATTTTGAAGCTCGAAACATGCAGTTTTTAATCTATATATTGTGGGAACTTTCAATATATTAATATTAGTGTTTATATTAAACCAGGGAACATATATTAAATAACTG
Organism: Eudiplozoon nipponicum; assembly: GCA_029291075.1. Taxonomy (NCBI): domain Eukaryota; kingdom Metazoa; phylum Platyhelminthes; class Monogenea; order Mazocraeidea; family Diplozoidae; genus Eudiplozoon; species Eudiplozoon nipponicum. The sequence continues at coordinate 84,324 of JAQBSW010001167.1, read as the reverse complement.
AAGCATTCTAAACTAATTTTGGTTGGGAATAGCCGCTAATTATAAAAGCCATGCGTAAATATTATTATATAATTTGTCTATTATGAATGTGTCATCGTCTTTGCCGTTTGCTAACAAGCTATTTATTAAGTCAGTCAACCTTACTGACATATATATATATATATATATAAATATATATATATATATATATATATATACTATATATATATAATTACTTTGATTATCATAATTCTATCGTGACTTAACAACGACGTTACGTAATAAGTTGTTTAAATTTCCTTTTCAACGATTATTAAAATATTCAAATGGCTAATTGTTTGTCATTTAGAGAATAAAATAGAATTAAATAAGTTAAAAGTAATCAAATTTATAGTGGCATACTAAACGTTTTCTCTCCTAATTAGTCAAGTAAAACTACTTTTAATTCTGCTGAATTGCTATAGGAAAAGAGATTAACTATCGGCACCGACGTTTTGAATGAAAGTCAAAAAGTTCTCTATAAAGTTCAACCGCAACCTACTAAGGAACGCCATCTGCAAAAGTATGTCTTAAAACAATTGCGGCCATGTGAATACGTTTGATTGAAAGTTAACACAGCACAAATATTATTTAAGCCAAAGTTTATTAAGCTTTATTCGGTCACCAATGGAGGATCCAAATAATTGCTCATCGACAAGAATGGTATTCATTTCACTGCACGTGTTGATTAGCTGAAATCTGTCTTGAATTCAGAAGTAATCTAAAGCTCGGTAAGAAATAAACCTAAAAATATGTACGCCGCAGCTTCCTTCACACATTCATTCAGTAAACAAGAACACTGCTAAGATTGTTGAATCTATGGCAGTTTGCTCATGTCGTCATCTTTACTTTAAGCAGAGCTAATACTTTTTAAATTTTATCGGTGGGCAATCTATCTCTTGACTCATTCGTAAGAGTTTGTAATGATAATATTTTAAGTTCCCAAAAGATTCTATGTGTATTGGCGTTTTAAATGCATTATACACGCTTACTTAATTAAAGTCAGTTCATTTTGGTCTGATATTTATGAATCAATTTTATCTGAAATGTTGCTCTTTATTAAACCAGTGGTCCTGCGTTTACTGTATTGATACTGCAATTTTAATAATTCAATGTGCACAGAGACTTTTCTGTTTGTAGTAGATCGAATAGTACCGTAAGTATTAGAAAAAAACTGCGAGGAAAGTTGTTGACAATGCCAAATTTAGTATGTAATCAAATATATATTTTATCTATCATAAATAATATTCTAGTTGAGCATCTTGGCCACTTATTATCGATTATATAACCTTTTGAAACTGATTAACGTATTGATCTGATTTTCATCGGAATTGCCGGGCTCACTTTCACGAGGTTTAATACAAATGCACTAAATTTTATTTCAAGAAGGAGTTTCAAAAAGGGCCAATTAATGCCCCCTATGGAACGATAATAAGATCGGAGCATTCAACTCTATAAACTAAAATGGTTCTAATCTATTATACTATATTTATTACTATTTGGTCAATTTTGAAATTTATAGAAATTTAATAAATAATTCAGCTTCTGCAAATATTTGTTATGAGAATTTTTTCGTGTTATTTTCTCAATTATTATATTTCAGTTATTTGTCAATGTAATTTCCAGTTATTTTATTTGTATTACTTAGCAGAAGAGACCCATTGAATGTGGATGGAGAAAATAGGTTTGGTTAAACAAAATAAAAATTTATTTGACGATACCTTCAAAAATATTTTTAAGATTTCAACAAATAAATTTAAATTTGAAATCAACATTTACATTAAAGTTTGCATTCAGCAAAGTAAAACAATTTTTTGAAAAACAACTATTGTAGAGGTCCTTTGGTTACTACATTGAGTGAACCTCTGAGATGCCAGGATCGGATAATCCATACATGCGGAATGATAATCTAATATAGAACAAATAAATCCCTCCGAATTATTTGTTAAACTAGATTTCTCAAGTCCAACTGCTAATTGTACTATATCCTCAATAATTTCTAAACCAGCCATAATATTAGAATAAAATTTCTTGTAATATTTACTATAAATATATATATATATATATATATATATATATATATATATATATTTGTATTATAACAATAAGTGTGCTCACCCATATATGCTGAAATCCACATACGACAGAACGATACGGTGGTGACTTTGAAAACAAATTTCCACGTCAATTACCTGCAGCAAATTCGAGATCCTTCCTAATAATGTGTATTAAGAACAATAGATGAATGCAAATCTAAATACCTTATTAAGAAATAGTATTCAGATAGAACTTTGCAGAAACGCGTGCATGCAACGCAATAACTTAGAAACACTCCCTAATAATCATTAACTAAGACAAGTCAAAAACGCCGACAATATATAAAAATAAACTCGCTAAAAATATTACAATATTATTTCAAAGAAACACAATATTATTTTATGAAACCAGCGAAAACATCAAATGTCCAAAAATAAAACTAGATTTATTTTTATATATGTGGAGGAAGATATTTCCTTCGCCAAAATTAAAGTGACAATAACTGCTAAATTTAAACCACCTCTGCTGATTGAAACGAATTTTAATTAAAAAGAAATTAATTATTTATTTTACAGAATTTACTTTGTTTAAATACTTGACTGTATAAATACTTTGAATTATGCACGATTTCAGTTTTCGAGCATACTGTACGTGACTGGTTGTAACTTGCTCGGCCTGCTGCATTTATTTCATTTTCTCCATTTAACGGTTACTCGATTTTCACAATATATTCCTGCTAACACTGTCTTCTATTTTTTACTTCTATATATATTGGGGACGTTCTGGAACAGGTAATTCAATAATTTTGTTTTTCACGTCTAATATCTTTTCAGATTATTTGTTCGGGTGTTTTGTTTACGTGAAAGGCTCCACATTCCGATTGCCTAACATTAAGTATCAAATTAATAATTCAATACGATCGACATGGAAGATCATCTTAAGTTTGAGGACACTGGCAAGTTAGCTCAAGACATGGCAGGTATGAATTTAACAGATATGAATGAAAGTACAAGCTTATCGGATTCTACCGCAATATAAATATGAAAAACACTCAAGTTGGGTCGGGGGTGCCCAAATGATATTTAGTGCTTATAATATCGTAATCCCTATGGAGAAATTTGTTGCAGCATGGATGGCATTGCCTGAGAATTTCCGAAACCCTTTGGAATATTTCAGAGACAGAACTGTAGAAGTAAACCGTATAATGCATTTGAGTTATTAATGGCCGAAATGCAGCAAAGATGTCAGCCTGGAAGATTGGCACAAATGTGCGAGTTATTACGCTTAGAATAAATGGGGCGTCAACTACCATCAGAGTTTTACGAACGCCTTTGTACGAAAGCTTCCAGGTTGAATATATCTAGAGATGTAGTAAATTCTATTTTTACAGCTGAGCTACCATCTAGGCTTAGAAACACATTAGAAGTATTTGAAACTATGCAAGTTGATTGGCCAACAAAACTCAGAGGGCTAGACGAGGTGTATAAACAGGAGGAACCACAAATACATGCTGTAACAGCAGATTCTGTCATGGTGCAGCCAGTTAGGTCAGATGCCGAAACCAACCTGATGATACAAGTAACCTTGCGTTACTTATATAGAGAAGTTGCTAGTATACGTCGAGACATTTCCCAACTTCAGAATCAGGAAAGATATACTAGACGTCGAGGGAGTCACTCGCGTCAACGCTTCGAAGGACCACGCGGATGATGTAAGGCACATTGCGAATACGGACGAAGTGCAAAGTGCCAAGGTGAGAATTGTATATACCCGCGGTTAGGTGGACCCAGATGGAAATGAAGCACTAAACTGGGAGAGGGAAATCCATCACCAGGAAAAGGATGAAACCCCCGCTAGTAGGAGCCGTAGGGGGGTTCCATTGCAAAGGCTCACAGATATGCCTTTAAAAGGCATACTTAAGGCAAAAGTTAAAAATGCGACAAAACCAGCTAGCACCGATACAGAGGGCAAGAGAGTCAGATTCTTACTAAGCAGAGATTTGGAAAACATTGCCGGATTATCCAGCAACAAATTCATTATTAAAGATGAATTATCTGGAATGGAATTTCTCATTGATACGGGTGCTGAGGTAAGCATAGTTAGGTCAGACGTAGTGGAAGCAGATTGCCCCACATTTGATTATCAACTATGGGCCGCTAACGGTAGTCCGATAGGAGTCAAAGGGATGAAATAAATGTCGGTGAAGTTAGGCCAGAAATATTCCTTTACATGGAATTTTCTCGTAACCAATGTCAAGGACCACATCATTGAGATGGATTTCTTGACACATTTCAAACTGACATTAAACCCCAAAGCTAGGACTATGGCAGAAGGCGAAGTGGTGTCAACACATATTGAGTCTAACACATCGGCAGTTAGAACAGTTCTTTTACCCCGTCCAACGGTCGCACACGACTTTGCCGATATCATCGAGAAGCACCTAGCAGTGTTTCAGCCTTTCAGTGCCAAAATGATAGGATTGAAGACAGGAGTAGAACACCGAATAGAATTAGTAGCTCTATTGCCTTGTTCACCAAAGGCTCAGCCATTGGCACAACACAAGCAACAAGTTGCTTTGTCAGAATTTCACTGAATTTCATTGAGGGAATTTGTTCAAGGTCAGATTCCAATTTTGCTTCCCCAATAGTTGTAGTTCCCAAACCTGAATCGGTTCAATGGAGGGTTTGTGGAAATTATCGTCTATTAAATTCAGTGACGAAGGGTGATTCTTATCCTCTCCCTAACCAGAGTACATTACTCCGAGATATAATGGGATATGAGGTTTATTCAACTTTAGATCTCCAGAAAGCGTACTATCAGATACCAATGGAAGAAAGTTCGATACCACTCACCACAGTCAGATTTCCAGGAGAAGGATCGCATGAATTTCTTCGAATGCCTTTTGGTTTGAAAAATGCCAGTCAGACATTCCAGCGTTTGGCTGAAGAAATCCTTCAGAATTGTCCATTTGCGAGGGTATATATAGACGACATAATAATTTTTAGTCGCTCACAAAATGAACATCGTACACATTTGGAAACGGTTTTGACCAGGCTGGAACAATATGGATTAGTGGTCAAACCTAACAAGAGTAACATCGGATGCTCTTCATTTGAATATCTTGGTCATATACTTTCCAAAGACGGAATTAAACCTTTGGAAGATAAGATCCAAGCTATAAAGGACGTTACGGAGCCCCGAACCGTGCGCCAGTTGCGATGGTTCTTGGGCATGATCAGCTATTACCGTCGATTCATTCCAGGTCTAGCCGGAATTCTAGCATCGTTGACGCGCCATCTTATTCGTGAATAGAACACGATCAAGAAGTCTTGGCCTATAAACTTGAGTCCAGAAGACCGAGAAAAAATCCAGAAGGTCAAGGAAATGCTAAGTGACATAACCACATTAGCACCTGTAGATTGGGAGAAGCCTTTCGAGCTAATCACAGATTCCTCAGATATTGCAATAGGGGCAGTGCTACAGCAAAGAGATCAGGACATAGTAAGACCGATTGGGTTTTATAGCCGTAAGCTCAATGATCGAGAGAATCGTTATGATACGTTTGGTAAAGAGTTTCTAGCAGTGTATGCCGCAGTGCTACATTTTTAGCATTTCTTAGACGGTCATAAATTTAAGTTATTGACCGATCATAAGCCGTTCATTAGTATACTTGGTAAAACAGCGAGGCTTAATTACTCTCGTAGAGTAAATTCCCATATAACCCGGTTATCAGAGTTCGATTTCACTGTGTCCCATATTGCTGGTAAAGAGAATGTGGTAGCCGATGCACGTAGTAGACTGAATGAAGCAGATATCGAGCTGATATTTCAAGGTCCGTTGCAGAATCTAGATGATTCCATGCATGATTTAGTTAGTCCAATCGAGGAAGCGCAAGGATTGGATCCCTTTAAGTTAGTCTTGTCCAAAAGACCAGTATATGTTCGTAAGCTTCTGAGTGGCAGGTGGTTGTTATGCGAAACGTCTAGAAGTCAACCACAACCATATGTACCGTTGGAGTTACGGGCCCAAATTATCCAAGTATTACACGGCATGGGACATCCATCCATTAAAACCACCATTCGATTAATTAATGACAGATACGTATGGCCGCATATGTCTAAAGACTTACGGGTATTGGTAAGAGCCTGTGCCAAGTATCAAAATTGTAAGGTGTGGAGACATACCAAAATCGAGATACAGAATATTGAGATACCAACTGGACGGTTCAGACACTTACATATAGACATTGTCGAAATGCCCGAGGTTAATGGCCACAAATATTTGCTAACTATGGTAGATCGAGTTAGTCGCCAATTCGAAGTGGCGATTTTAAATGATATGACAGCGCAAGAAGTCTTGTTCGCGTTTCTACATAATTGGATATCGTGTTATGGTGTTCCGGAAAAGGTCACTAGTGATCGTGGTAGTCAATTTATGTCCGAGCTTTTCAAAAGATCTCTCAACATCCTGGGAACAACTGTATTGCATACTAGCGCATGCAACCCACGAGCAAATGGGATGGTAGAAAGGCTGCATCGTGAACTGAAAGCTGCGTTAAGGTGTACTAGTGGAACTAGCTGGATACGTGATCTTCCTATACTACTACTCGCCATGCGCAACAGATATAGGGCACAATCAGGCACCTAAATAGCAGAAATGGTTTATGGAGAAACATTAGGGTGCCTGGAGATCTTCTAATAGAAACTCCAAGTAGGCTTGATTGGGATTCTAGTTATGTAGATTGGTTTGTAGGAGCACTTAGAGATAAGATGTGTCGTTTGGCTCCGACGATAACTTGAAAAGCAAAAACCAAGTGCTATGTGTCCTCTGATCTAAGATCGGATTCGCAAGCACATAACGAAATGCAGAACTCAGAAGACACGCTGTCTAATATAGCAAAATCTTATTCTATAAATTCACAACATGAAAACTGTTTGGCAATAATAGAGGAAACAGACAAACCAGTGACACGTGTACAGGGCGCGATGCCGGCTTCAGGGACGCCATTATGCACAACTCATTCTAGAAGAGTACAACATCAGCCAAAGAATGACGATTACGTCTACTACTAGCCGTCTGTTTTTGAGAAGGCGGTGTATGTGGAGGAAGATATTTCCTCCGCAAAAATTAAAGTGACAATAAATGATAAATTTAAACCACCTTGGCTGATTAAAACGAATTTTATTTAAAAAGAATTTATTCATTTATTTTTCAAAATTTTCTTTGTTTAAATACTTGACTGTAAAAACACTTTAAATTGTGCGCGATTTCAGTTTTCGAGCATACTGTACGTGACTGGCTGTAATTGGCTCGGCCTGCTGCATTTATTTCATTTTCTCCATTTAACGGTTACTCGATTTCCACAATATATTCCTGCTAACACTGTCTTCTATTTTTTACTTCCATATATATTGGGGACGTTCTGGAACAGGTAATTTAATAATTCTGTTTTTCACGTCTATTTCTTTCCAGATTATTCGTTCGAGTGTTTTGTAACGTGAAAGGTTTCACATTCCGATTGCCTAACATTAAGTATCAAATTAATAATTAAACACGATCGACATGGAAGCTCATCTTAAGTTTGGGGACACTGGCAAGTTAGCTCAAGACATGGCAGTTATGAATTTAACAGATATGAATGAAAGTACAAGCTTATTAGATTCTATTATACATTTAAAGACTGATCACGATCTGGCATCTATGGAGTTCTCAGACACTAATAGGTTAGGAGCCTCTACATATGCGGAGCTAATTGATGTCCAATAAATTATTTAACCTCCACACTATAAAGTTTACATTTTGTTAACGTAATTGCAAACAAGTTTTATTAATCATAAAAACAAAAACTCTGACATTAAATAAGTAAATGATAGTTATTTTCACGTATTTAAACTGTTTGCAGACAGGTGAAACGTTCGAAGTTGCTTCCTTGTTAATATTTCACAGCAGCTTTCATATTTATTTTCTACTTGATGGTAATGTGTTGTTCTTTTCTGAAAATCTGGATGGTCGGCGTAATTCTGCTTGTGTGCAATTTCACACCCAGTGGCCAATATACTAGACATTCCGGTTCCATTATTCAAATATGGATGCATCACGAACTGAGACTCTGAGGAATTTAGAGAAGGACTTTCAAAAGTTTGCAGGCCATCATAATTAAGTTTTACACTTTGGAATATGTTTCACGACGTATGTCCTCATTTTCATTTAATTTGGTAAACCTTTCTGTACATCAGGAAGGTCTAAATATTTTGGCATCAGTGCACTGTCGCATACAAATGCCAATTTTTTAATCAACCCAGTTTGTTTATTCGAATATGATTCCATCTCAAAATGAGAATTTGGGAAACTTAGATAACGTCTGTCATTATTTTGCATATCTTCTAAATTATTTTCGACCTGTTGGAAATAGGTTCCACTCCGTATTTCTTCGCTTTCATTTAATTTCTGTAAGCATTTCAATAGATTCGGAAGTTGTAAGTTCTTTGGCCTCAGTGCACTGTTGCATACAAATGCCATTTTTGTAGATAAACGGGTTTGTTTATAGAAATATGAATCCGTCTTGAAATATGACTTTGTGAATCGTGGACAAAGCCTGTCATTATTTCGCATATCTTCATTATTATGTTCTATAATTTTGTAATCTATTTCACCCAATATTTCTACCCTTTTGTTTAATTTCATTAAACCTTTCCGTAATTCCGAAAGCTCTAAATACTTTGGATTCAGTGCACTGTCGCATACAAATGCCAGTTTTGTAGATAATCCTGTTTTTTCATTAAAATATGGCTCCATCATGAACTGAGATTTTGGGGAATTTAAACACGAACTGTCAATTTCGTACATTCTAACAGGTTTGTTTTCAACCCGTTGGTAGTCCATTTCCGGTAAAATGGTTGTAGCGTATTCTATTTTTGAATAATGTTTTAGAATTAATTTGCGATCCAAGTAAATATATTGTGTTGCCTTGTCATCTTCTGTTACTCTTTGCATGTTCATTATTTCCTTCGAAGAATCCAAATTCTTTATGTTATCTATTCTAATTTGCACTAGTTTGTAATCTTGATAGATATTATTTGGCAATCTCCCAATATTGTTCAACATCTTGGTTTGATTTGATTTATGTTTGCTAACCTTCCAATATATCACTTTGAGCGTTTGACAGGTTTGATCAGAATCAAGGCCAAAATTTTGAGGCGCTCCGTCGCCATTCTCAATTGTTGTCCATGTGTCTTTATGGTGTATTTCATAATTAAGTTGTTTTTTTGT
>JAQBSW010001167.1:0-70000 GCA_029291075.1 Eudiplozoon nipponicum | reverse complement strand
ATACGGCTCTAACCTGGGCACGATTGCTTCTGAGTCTGTGAGACTATCCCCTGTATCACCTGTGGCATTCGATATTTTATTTTCTGTTTTAAATGAACTGGTGCTTCTGGTAGTCTCTCCTTCTGGTTGTGCCTTTCGGAATTGTAGACACCACGTTACTCGTAGAAGTGGTATTGAATTGAAAATACATGCAATTAAATTATGACCGATTGCACGGATGGTGGTAACTTTGGTTTAAATCAATGTTCGAGCTTCGTATAAATACTAATCACATTTTACATTAATCTATTGGTATAAACTAGGTGTTGCATCGGATAGGAACTACAGTTTATACAATACGTTTTTTAGCTCTAAACATGCGTGACAGGCAGTTTATTTATATGCCGTTCTGCTCGTTCAATATATTAAAATAGATGCTTATATTAAGCTTGCGAACTTGATATAAATAATTGAAACACTACTCGAATATTGCTTAAGAATAGTGGCTAAACATAAAAGACATGCGTCTTTATTTTTACACATTTTGTTCGTTCAGACTATCACAACTTTTTTGCTCTGTGCTAACAAGCTGTTTACTAAGTGAGCCCTAACTTGTTGATATATATATATATATATATATATATATATAATTCGTTTGAATATCATAATTTTATCGCGATTGAATAACGATGTTACGTATTAAGCTGTTTACAGTACTTTTTCAGAAATTACTAAAATATGCAAATGACAAATAGATTGTCATTAAGAGAATAAAGGTGAAGTAGTTAAAGTGAAAAAGAATAAAAGATGAAAATTTATCACGGTTATAGTGGCATATCAAACGTATTTTTATCTTATCAGTCATGTTAATTTGAAAAATCCTTTCTTTATTTTGATATCTGACCTCTTGTTTGACTACATATTTTGAGCAAGAATCTATGTTGAACAGGTTGCAATTACTATTATGCTTTCATCGCTTGATTTGTGAAACTTTCTATATTTAAATTTTGCATTGACGGGACTTTTATTTGCAAACACAAACAAATTGTCCAACCGTTCATTTTGTTGTCATATTTGCCTATTTTATGTTATTTGCATCTTGCCAGGGTTGCCGATTTCCAGCTATATATCGCTAAACTTACACGATTATATTTATTGACATTTATTCGGGTTTGTGTAAGGTTTCAACCATGGACGATTATATTATATAATAATATTATAAGCATTAAAAGTAATATTATTAAATATTATCACATTTGATAAGTAATGCTAATAAGGATAGAAAAGAGTTTACCTTTTAAGACAGTAGTTTTTTATGTTGTTCGACGACTGGTTAAATACAATGGGATTGGTGTTTTTCTCAAGTTTGCAAACTTGATTTAAAGAATTGTTACCACCACCCGCGCAATCAATTATTCTTAAAATATTGGCATATAGTTGATTACCATAAATTGTATGATTCATGCTCTCTCTTCTCTCTGTCTCTGTGTAACATTCATTCGCATTCAGCGGCCATAATATTTGGTCATTTTGTATTTAAATTTTAATTATTTTTAAAAGCTCAGAGAATTAAAATAGTACTCTTTTGATTGTTTTCTCATTCTCATCCTCGTATCCTGTTGTATTCAGGATGGGAAAAAACAAATAATTGAATAATACATTCATTTAAAGTTTTGTTAGAAATGAATAAAGAACATCTAAATCTAGATTGAGCGTAGCTCGCATTGATCGTTATATATTTATGTACAAATACAGAAATATATATCATCTTTCCCCTATATATCGATGGTTATTTATGTATTTTTACTTGCTAGAGTGGGGAAAGTTATAGAATTAATTTCGCCAATGTGATCACGCAAGCATGTAAACATAAACGGTATTAATATAGAAATAAATAGTTATATATATATATATATATATATATATATATATATATATATATATATATGTATATTTGTTTACTGAATATCATGAGGGTGATTCATTATTAAAGGCCTTAAATACCATTCTTTACTGAGGTACTCTCCGGCTGTCTCTCTCTCCCGCTGTATACATGGTCCTTTTCCCAAACTTGGCTCTTCCTAATTGTCTAAGTCTTTGTATGTGCGTGTAGCCGCTATCCGCAGCCTACAGATATAAAATGTGTCAAATAATGTGTTCGTTTATTAGGTGTTGCGCATCTTGTAACAAATTAGTTCAAATATGGCCAGCAGGATAAACAATATATGAACAAATTTTGTACTAGATGCGCAAAACAATTAAATTTTTTCAGATGTGACCAGAAGGATAAACCAAAGGCAGCATGAACGGAAATCATAATCTCATAAACATTCGTTTCGTGCTTACTGGCGACTCACCAGTAGGAGCCGGTATTACGCCCTTTAACCACTATATTTTTTGGTCAAGAATGTGGGATAATAGGACGGTACAATCACCTGGTCGAATGTGTAAACCTGCTATAGTGAAGCTAACATCATATAGTCTACGACAATGCGTCTTCAACGCTAACTCACACTATATAATAGAGATACCGAGTCTGTAAATATGGCTATTGTGTTAGTAGCCGATACCAACATTATTGTACCGAAAACGTACATGATGGATATCAATTTATGCTTTAGTTCACCGAAACTGAGAATTAAAACAATTTCTGAACACCTGTTACTCCAGTAAATCCAAACACTCTGGCCTTGATCGATATCAGTTATCACATTTCGCGGTATGCATGGCATTCATTCAATTCAATATATAACAGTTAAATACTGTTTGTTGCGGAGAGCTAATAAAAACGCAAGTATGTAATAGGTGTTGCGAAACCAACAACCAAATATTTCAGATGTGACCAGAAGGATAAACCAAAGGCAACATGAACGGAAAGTATAATCTCATGCACATTCGTTTCGTGCTTACTGGCCACTCATCAGTATATTTTGGTCAAAAATGTGGAATAATAGGATGGTAAAATCTCCTAGACGAATGTGTAAACCTGCGATAGTGAAGCTAACATCATATAGTCTACGACAATGTGACTTCAACGCTAACTCACACTGTATAATATCCTTCAGTTGTACCGTCCTATTATCCCACATTCTTGACCAAAATATATAGTGCTTAAAGAGCGTAATACCGGCTCCTACAGATGAGTCGCCAGTAAGCACGAAAAGAATGTGCATGAGATTTTACTTTCCGTTTATGCTGTCTTTGGTTTATCCTTCTGGTCAAAAGTGAACTAATTTGTTACTAGGTTCGCAACACCTAATACATACTTGCATATACATTAGTTCTCCGCAACAAACAGTATTTAACTGCTATATTTACATTTTTTATTAGTTTTTAGCCACAATAAATATCTAACATAACTGTTTGTCTGATTTTCAGTTTTAAATTTAAATTACTTCGACATAATAATCGCACCGTAATTCTACATTGATTAAATAGTTTAATCAACCAATTTCAACAAGACTTTGCACTAAGAATTGGGTTGAAGAATAATGAATCATTCACAATCTGTTTTTGAAAAATTTTTGAAGGCATTATGTTTGTTTTAAAGAAGATGGGCATTTTGTTCGTGGCGTAAGAATTCAGTCATTTAATTTTATAAAATAATACTGCCTTTAATACCAAAGCTCTGCATTTCATTGTTTCTGGTCTCCTTCGCATTCCAGTTAACTGTTTACAAACGAACCTAGTACTCTATTCAAATATGATCCACTCTCAAATTATCTTTAAAAATGTTGAACAAGGTCTACCAACATTTTGCGTGCCATTATCTTTTATTTTTTCAATTTTTATGTTAATAAAAAGATCTGCATATTAGGGCCTCTCGGCTCCTATGCATTCAAGTTATTTTTATCCATACGGACCATATTACTCAATTGAAATATGATCCATTTACAAAATGGCTTTCAAAACGTTAGACAAGGACTTCCCATAGTTTACGTGACATTATGTTTAATTTCTTATTGGTTCGTAGTTTTTTATTACATTAGACTTCCGAGTTTTTTTTATTTAAAAATTTTCTTTAAATACCAAATTCTGCATATCATGGACTCTGGACTCCGCATTCCAGTTAATGTGTTTCCAAACAAAACTTTTACTCTATTCAAATATGGTTCATTTACAAACTGTCTTTCAAAAAGTTAGACATGGTCTTTCAACCGTTTGCGTGCCATTATGTTCGATTTCATATTTGTGCGTACCTTTTTATTACGTTAGATTTCCGAGTCATTTAATTTAGGAAATTTTCTGTTAATACCAAGTTCTATATAACATAGACTCTGCACTCCGCATTCCAGTTAACGTTTTTTTTAAACGAACGTATTACTCTATTCAAATATGATTCATTTACTGTTAATACTCCGCATTCCAGTTATTTATTTCCAAACGAACCAACATCTCAATTCAAATATGATCCATTTCCAAAGGTTACACAAGGACTTCTAACAGTTTGAGTGCCAATATGTTCGATTTCTTATTGCTGCGAATTATATTACTACGTTAGATTTTCGAGTTATTTAATTTTAAATAGATTCTTTTAAAACCAAGTTCTGCATAAATTTGCCTGTGGACTCCGCATTCAAGGTACTGTTTTCCAAATGAACCTATTATTCTATTCAAATATGATCCATTTACAAACTCTTTCAAAATGTTAGACAAGGACTTCCAAGAGTTTGCGTGCAACTATGTCCGATTTCTGATTGATGCCTATTTTTTTTACTACTTTGCATTTCCGAGTTATTTAATTTTAAATATTTTCTTTTAATACCAAGTTCTGCGTCCGATTGCCTCTGGTCTCTGCATTCCAGTCAATTTTTTGCAAACGAATCTATTACTCTATTCAAATATGATCCATTTACAAACTGTCTTTCAAAAACTTAGACAAGGACTTCCAACATTTTGCGTGCCATTATGTTCGATTTCTTACTGCTGCGCATTTTTTAACTACATTAGAGTTTCGAGATATTTAATTTAGCAATTTTCTGTTAATACCAAGTTCGGCATATCATGTCCTCTGGACTCCTCTTTCCAGTTATATTTTTTCCAAACGAACCTACTAGTATATACAAATATGATCCATTTACAAACTGTCTTTCAAAGAGTTAGACAAGGACTTCCGACATTTAGCGTGCCATTAAGTTAGATTTCTCATTGATGCGCATTTGTTACTGCTTTAGACTTCCGAGTTATTTAATTTTGAAAATATTCTATCAAAACCAAGTTCTGCATCCTATGGCCTCCGTACTCCGCATTACGGTTAATTTATCAAAATGAACCTAATACTTTTTCAAATATGATCCATTTACAAACTGACTTTCAGTAAGTTAGACAAGGACTTTCAACAGTTGGCGTGCCATTATTTTCGATTTCTTATTGATGGGTATTTTTTACTACGTTAGAATTCCGATTTGTTTATTTAAAATATTTTTTGTTAACATCAAGTTCTGTATGCCGTGTTATCTGGGCTCCGCATTCCAGCTAATTTTTTCCAAACGGACCTATTACTCTATTCAAATATGATCCATTTATAAACTGCCTTTCAAAAAGTTAGACAACGACTTCCAATATTTTGCGTGGTATTGTGTTCGATTTCTTATTGTTGGACATTTTTAACTACGTTAGATTTTCGTGTTATTTATTTTACAAAAATTTATTTTTATACCAAATTCTGCATACCATGCCTACCGGATTCCGTGTTCGAGTTAATTTTTTTCCAGACGAACCTACTACTCTTATTATATATGAAACAATTCAAACTATCTTTCAAAAAGTTAGACAAGGATGTCGAACTCTTTGCCTGCCATTATGTTCGATATCTTATTGATGCGCATTTTAGTACTACATTAGACTTTAGAGTTATTTAATTTAACAATTTTCTATTAATACCAAGTTCGGCATACCATGGCCTCTGGACTGCGCATTCCAGTTATTTTTTTCGAAGCGAACCTATTACTCTATTCAAATATGATCCATTTACAAATTGTCTTTCAGAAACTTAGACAAGGACTTCCAACATTTTGCGTGCCATTATCTTCGATTTCTTACTGATGCGCATTTGTTACTACGTTAGATTTCCGAGATATTTAATTTTCACAATTTTCTGTTAATACGAAGTTCTGCATCCCATGGCCTCTGGACTCCTCTTTCCAATTATTTTTTTCCAAACGAACCTTCTAGACCATTCAAATATAATCCATTTACAAACTCTCTTTCAAAGAGTTAGACAAGGACTTCCAATATTTAGCGTGCCATTATGTTCGATATCTTATTGATGCGCATTTTATTACTAAATTAGACTATCGAGTTATTTAATTTAACAATTTTCTATTAATACCAAGTTCGGCATATCATGGCCTCTGGACTCCGCATTCCAGTTATTTTTTTCGAAACGAACCTATTACTCTATTCAAATATGATCCATTTATAAACTGCCTTTCAAAAAGTTAGACAACGACTTCCAATATTTTGCGTGGTATTATTTTCGATCTCTTATTGTTGGACTTTTTTTACTACGTTAGATTTTCGTGTTATTTAATTTTAAAAATTTATTTTTATACCAAATTCTGCATACCATGCCTACTGGATTCCGTGTTCGAATTAATTATTTTCCAGCCGAACCTATTACTCTTATTATATATGAACCATTTACAAACTATCTTTCAAAAAGTTTTACACGGACGTCGAACGGTTTGCGTGCCTTTATGCTCGATATCTTATTGATGCGCATTTTATTACTACCTTAGACTTTCGAGTTATTTAATTTAGCAATTTTCTGTTAATACCAAGTTCGGCATATCATGGCTTCTGGACTCCGCATTCCAGTTATTTTGTTCGAAACGAACCTATTACTCTTTTCAGAAATGATCCATTTACAAATTGTCTTTCAAAAACTTAGACAAGGACTTCCAACATTTTGCGTGCAATTATTTTCGATTTCTTATTGATGGGTATTTTTTACTACGTTAGAAATCCGATTTATTTATTTAAAATTTTTTTGTTAACATCAAGTTCTGTATGCCATGGTATCTGGACTTCGCATTCCAGCTAATTTTTTCCAAACGGACCTATTACTCTATTAAAATATGATCCATTTATAAACTGCCTTTCAAAAAGTTAGACAACGACTTCCAACATTTTGCGTGGTATTATGTTCGATTTCTAATTGTTGGACATTTTTTACTACGTTAGATTTTCGAGTTATTTAATTTTCAAAGTTAACTGTTAATACCAAGTTCTGCATACCGTGGCCTCTGGACTCCGCATTCCAATTATTGTTTTCCAAAGGAACCTATTACTCTATTCAAATATGATGAATTTACAAACTGTCTTCCAAAAGTTAGACAAGGTCTTCCAGGAGTATGCGTGCTACTATATTCGATTTCTGATTTATGCCCATTATTGTACTACTTTTTATTTCCGAGTTATTTAATTTTAAATATTTTCCTTTAATACCAATTTCTGTATAAATTTGCCTCTGGACTCCGCATTCCACTTAAAAGTTTTCCAAACGAACCTATTACTTTATTCAAATATTTATAAACTGCCATTCAAAAAGTTAGACAAGGACTTCCAACAGTTTGCCTGCCATTGCGGTCTGTTTCTTATTGATGCTTTTTTTATTACGTTAAACTACCGAGTTACTTAATTTTCAAAATTTTCTGTTAATATCATGTTCTGTATACCGCGGACTCTGCACTCTGCATTCCAGTTATTGTTTTCCAAACGAATCTATTACTCTATTCAAATATGATCCATTTCTTATTGATGGGCGTTTTTTTACTACGTTAGGCTTCCGAGATATTTAATTTATAAATTTTCTGTTAATACCAAGTTCTGCATACCATGGCCTCTGTACACCACATTCCAGTTATTTTTATTCCTAAGGAACCTATTACTCTATTCAAATATGATGCATTTGCAAAATCACTTTCAAAAAGTTAGACAAGGACTTCCAACAGTTTGCGTGCCATTATGTTCGGTTTCTTATTAATGCAAATTTTTTTACTACATTGGATTTCCGCGATATTTAATTTAAAAAAATTCTGTTAATAACAAGTTCTGCATAATTTAACAATAATTGTTTGCGCGGGTGGTGGTAACAATTCTTTAAATCAAGTTATCGAGCTTGAAGTAAACACCAATCCCATTGTATTTAACCAGTCGTCGAACAACATAACAAAACTACCGCCAGCCGCAACGCACTGACGCGTTTCGACCTTCCTTGATCATCATCAGAGTACGACGGCAAACTGACTATCGAGGATCAAACCGCATTGAGTATATAAGGAAATCAAATTTAGATATGCGGCTCTCACCTCTAGCAGTCTTGCATACATTGAACTTGACTGGAAATGTCGGCTGCACAATTTCTATGCAGTCACGAACATTAACTGTTTGTAGCTTTCGCCACATATACATAAATAGGCAATACAATTTAACAATAATTTGCGGTTTGATCCTCGATAGTCAGTTTGCCGTCGTACTCTGATGATGATCAAGGAAGGTCGAAACGCGTCAGTGCGTTGCGGCTGGCGGTAGATTTGTTATGTTGTTCGACGACTGGTTAAATACAATGGGATTGGTGTTTACTTCAAGCTCGCAAACTTGATTTAAAGAAAAGTTCTGCATAACATGGACTCTGGACGACGCATTCCAGTTAATTTTTTCCAAACGAACATATTACTCGATTCATATATGATTCATTTACAAACTTTCTTTCAGAAAGTTAGTCAAGGACTTCACACTGTTTGCATGCCATTATGTTCGGTTTCTCATAAATGCGCATTTTTTTTACTACGTTAGACTTCTGTTAATACCAAGTCCAGCATACCATGGCCTCTATACACGTCATTGCAGTTATTTTTTTCCAAAAGAATTATTAGTTTATTCAAATATGATCCATTTGCAAACTCTCTTTTAAAATGTTAGACAAGGGCTTCCAACAATTTGCGTGTCATTATGTTCGATTTCTTATTAATGCGCAATTTTTTACAACGTTAGATTTGTGAGTTATTTAATATTGAAAATTGTCTGTTAATACGAAGTCCTGCATAATATGGCCTGTGGACTCCGTGTTAATGTTAATTCTTTCGAAACAAACCTATTACTGTATTCAAATAGAATCCATTTAAAAACTGCTTTCAAAATGTTACACCAGGTCTTACAACAGCGTGCGTGCCCTTATGTTCTGTTTCTGTTACAAACAAAATTTAGACAAGGACTTGTAACATTTTCGTGGCCTTTATGTTCGATTTTTTATCGATGCGCATTATTTTTACTACGTTAGACTACCGAGTTATGAAATTTTACAAATTTTGTATAAATACCAAGTTCTGCATCACATGGCCTCTGGACTCCGCATTCCAGATAATTTTTCCAAACGAACCTATTACTTTATTCAAATATGATTCATTTACAAACTGTATTTCAAAAATTACAGTTAAATACTGTTTGTTGCGAAGAACTAATATATATGCAAGTATGTATTAGGTTTTGCGAACCTAGTAACAAGTTAGTTCAGTTGTGACCAGAAGGATAAACCAAAGGCAGCATGAACGGAAAGTATAATCTCATTCACATTCGTTTCGTACTTACTGGCGACTCATCAGTAGGAGCCGGTATTACGCCCTTTAACCACTATATATTTGGTAGAAGAATGTGGAATAATAGGACGGTACAATCTCCTAGACGAATGTGTAAACCTGTAATAGTGAAGCTAACATAATCTCAAGTCAACGACAATGCGACTTCAATGCTAACTCACACTATATAATATATATACCGAGTCTGTAAGGATACTAACACTATGGCTATTGTGTTAGTAACTGATACCATTTTGAAATCAATGAGTACCGGATACTAACGCTATGGTTTCCGAGTCGGTACATGATACCAACCTGATGGATATAAATTTATGCTAAAGTTCACCCAAATTGAGAATTACAACAATTTCCGAACACCTGTTACTCCAGTTAAACCATACACTCTGGCCTTCATCGATATCAGTTATCACATCATGTACCGACTCGGAAACCATAGTGTTAGTATCCGGTACTCATCGATTTAAAAAAGGTATCAGTTACTAACACAATAGCCATAGTGTTAGTATCCTTTACAGACTCGGTATATATGTTATATAGTGTGAGTTAGCATTGAAGTCGCATTGTCGTTGACTTTAGATTATGTTAGCTTCACTATTACAGGTTTACACATTCGTCTAGGAGATTGTACCGTCCTATTATTCCACATTCTTCTACCAAATATATAGTGGTTAAAGGGCGTAATACCGGCTCCTACTGATGAGTCGCCAGTAAGCACGAAACGAATGTGCATGAGATTATACTTTCCGTTCATGCTGCCTTTGGTTTATCCTTCTGGTCACAACTGAACTAATTTGTTACTAGGTTCGCAAAACCTAATACATACTTGCATATATATTAGTTCTTCGCAACAAACAGTATTTAACTGTAATATATTGAATTGAATGATGTCATGCTTACCGCGAAATGTGATAACTGATATCGATGAAGGCCAGAGTGTATGGTTTAACTGGAGTAACAGGTGTTCGGAAATTATTTGTAATTCTCAATTTGGGTGAACTTTAGCATAAATTTATATCCATCAGGTTGGTATCATGTACCGACTCGGAAACCATAGTGTTAGTATCCGGTACTCATCGATTTCAAAAAAGGTATCAGTTACTAACACAATAGCCATAGTGTTAGTATCCTTTACAGACTCGGTATATATATTATATAGTGTGAGTTAGCATTGAAGTCGCATTGTCGTTGACTTTAGATTATGTTAGCTTCACTATTACAGGTTTACACATTCGTCTAGGAGATTGTACCGTCCTATTATTCCACATTCTTCTACCAAATATATAGTGGTTAAAGGGCGTAATACCGGCTCCTACTGATGAGTCGCCAGTAAGCACGAAACGAATGTGCATGAGATTATACTTTCCGTTCATGCTGCCTTTGGTTTATCCTTCTGGTCACAACTGAACTAATTTGTTACTAGGTTCGCAAAACCTAATACATACTTGTATTTCAAAAAGTTAGACAAGGACATGGAACAGTTTGGCTGCCTTTATGTTCGATTTTTATCGATGAGCATTTTTTTACTGCGTTAGACTTCCGAGTTATTAAATTTTACAAATTATTTATAAATACCAAGTTCTGAATCCCATGGCCTTGGGACACCGCATTCCAGATAATTTTTCCAAACTAACCTATTACTCTATACAAATATGATACATTTACAAACTGTCTTTCAATAAGGTAGGCAAGGACATCCAACAGCATGTCTTCCGAGTTATTTATGTATACTATGGCCTCTGTGATCCGCATTCCAATTATTTTTTTCAGAACGAAAATATTAATCTATTCAAATATGATCCATTTACAAACTCTCTTTCAAAAAGTTACACAAGGACTTCCAACAGTTTGCGTGCCATTATCTTCGATTTCTTAATGATGTGTATTTTTTACGACGTTCGACTTCCGAGTTATATAATTTTAAAATTTTGTGTTAATACCAAGTTTTGTATACCATGGCTTCTGGACTCCATATTCCAGTAAATATATTCCCCAAACGAACCTTTTACTCTATTCAAATATGGTCCATTTACCAACTGCCATTATGTGCGATTTCTTATTAATGAGTATTTTTTGCTACGTTAGACTTCCGAGATATTTATTTTAAAAAATTCTGCTAATACGAAGTTCTGTATACCATGGCCTCCGGGCTCCGCAAACTGTTTGCAGACCTTGTCTAACTTTTTCAAAGACCGTTTGTGAATGTTACATAATTGAATATAGAACAAGTTTCGTTTAGAAAAATATCACTTCACTGCGATGAAGCACAAAAGTAATAAAATGCAGAGCTTGGTCTGAAAAGAAAATTGTAAAATCTAAGAACACTCGGAAATTTCAATCTGTGTACAAATGTAATGGCGCGCAAACCGCTGGCAGACCTTGTCTAACTTTTTCAAAGACCGTTCGTGAATGTTACATAATTAAATAGAGAACAAGGTTCGTTTGGAAAAATAACAACTGACTGCGATGAAACACAAAAGTAATAAAATGCAGAGCTTGGTCTGAAAAGAAAATTGTAAAATCTAAGAACACTCGGAAATTTCAATCTGTGTACAAATGTAATGGCGCGCAAACCGCTGGCAGACCTTGTCCAACTTTTTCAAAGACCGTTCGTGAGATGTTACATAGTGAATATAGAACAGTTTCGTTTAGAAAAATATCCCTTCACTGCGATGAAGCACAAAAGTAATAAATGCAGAGCTTGGTCTGAAAAGAAAATTAGCAAAATCTAGAACACTCAGGAAACTCAATCTGTGTAGCCTAATGTAATGCCGCGCAAACTGCTAGGCAGACCTTGTCCAACTTTCAAAGACCGTTCGTGAATGTTACATAATTGAATATAGAACAAGTTTCGTTTAGAAAAATATCACTTCACTGCGATGAAGCACAAAAGTAATAAAATGCAGAGCTTGGTCTGAAAAGAAAATTGTAAAATCTAAGAACACTCGGAAATTTCAATCTGTGTACAAATGTAATGGCGCGCAAACCGCTGGCAGACCTTGTCTAACTTTTTCAAAGACCGTTCGTGAATGTTACATAATTAAATAGAGAACAAGGTTCGTTTGGAAAAATATCAACTGACTGCGATGAAACACAAAAGTAATAAAATGCAGAGCTTGGTCTGAAAAGAAAATTGTAAAATCTAAGAACACTCGGAAATTTCAATCTGTGTACAAATGTAATGGCGCGCAAACCGCTGGCAGACCTTGTCCAACTTTTTCAAAGACCGTTCGTGAATGTTACATAATTGAATATAGAACAAGTTTCGTTTAGAAAAATATCACTTCACTGCGATGAAGCACAAAAGTAATAAAATGCAGAGCTTGGTCTGAAAAGAAAATTGTAAAATCTAAGAACACTCGGAAATTTCAATCTGTGTACAAATGTAATGGCGCGAAAACTCTTGGCAGTCCTTGTCTAAATTTTTCAAAGACCGTTCGTGAATGATACATAATTGAATATAGAACAAGGTTCGTCTGGAAAAATATCAATTGACTGCGTTGAAGCACAAAGGTAATAAAAAGCGGAGTTTGGTATGAAATTTTTAAAAAAAACTAAGAATACTGGGCAATTTCAATCTGTAAATGCCGTTTTCACAGTTTCTATAGAGTCACAATGATTAACTGTTTGTAGCTTTCGTCACACACACACACACACATATATATATATATATATATATATATATATATATATATATTGGGTATACAATTAAAAAATAATTGCTGAAATTTCCATTCAAATATAATCTGTTTGAGACTACTAGAGGTTAGAGCGGCATATCTAATTTTGCTTTCCATATATATATGCACTTCGGATTGATCCTCGCTAGTCTGTATGCCGTCATACTCAGATGATGATCATAGTAGGTCGAAACGCATTCGATTGGCGGTATTTTTGCTATGTAGTTCGACGACTGTTTAAGTACAATGGGATTTTTGTTTACTTTAAGCTCGCAACATTGATTTAAAGAAAAGGTTATACGAGCTGGATTGTGTGGTGATTTTACGGTTAAGAAAATGCTGCTTTGATATTTATATATAGAGTTCGAAGTAAACAAATAATATTATTTTTTGATGACATTTAATGAATACTGCTATTAATACTTTATGTAAATGTAAACAACACCATTTTTGTCCGTATTTACAATTAAGCATTCATTGATTGCACGGGTGGTAGCAATTTTCTAAATCAAGTTTGCGAGCTTGATGTAAAGACCAAACCCATTGTGTTTAACCAATCGTCGAAGAAAATAGAAAAAACAACCGCCAGTTGCAAGCGCCGACTTGTTTTGATCTTCCATTACAATTATCAGAGTACGACGAAATACTGACTAGCGAAGATCAAGCCGCAATGCATATATATGAGAAGCAACATTAGATATGCGGGTCTCCCCTCTAGTAGTCTCGCATAAATTGTATTTAACGCCAAATGTCGGCTGCACAATTTCTACGCAGTCATGAACATCAACTTTTTGTCGCTTTTGCCACATATATAAATAGGTAATACAATTTAACAATCATTGATTGCGCGGGTGGTGGTCGCAATTCTTCAAATCAAGTTTGTGAACTTGAAGTAAACACCAAAATCATTGTATTTGACCAATTGTCGAACAACGTAGTAAAACTGCCGCCAGCTGTACGCACTGATGCGTTTCGACTTTTCATAATCATCATCAGAGTACGAAAACAAACTGACTAGCGAGAGTTGTTATTACATATGAAATAAAAAATTTAGAATATTTTATGAGCCTGACATAGCATATCAAATATAGTTATATTTTGATGTGCAATAGCTTTTTTATCAGTAATAAATGGTATTAAGTGGACGTTAAGTCAATGTTGATAATAAATATTATGCCCACATGCCTTAAATAAAACCTTATGCGTTCCATTTCTAAAATGCAACTTTTTGCGAGCTGCAAGTAAACACCAATCCCGTCGAACAACACAGCAAAACAACCGCCAGTCGCACACATTCACGAGTTTCGACCTTCCATAATCATCATCAGAAAACGACGGTAAACTGACTGGTGCGTGTGACTGGCGGGAGTTTTTCTGTGCTTTTCAATGACTAGTTAAATTCAATGAGATTGTTGTTTACTTCAGGCCTGCAAATTTAATTTCAAGAATAAAATACTTTCACAAGAAATTATTTTTTGACACTTAGTTTCTCTTGGCAACTAATAGTGTTCAAAATAGAAACGAAGCTGATTCACCTAATAAACTTAGTTTATCTTTTTTGGTTGACGAAACTACGATCGAGTATAAAGCACATTTTTATACAATTAGTCAAAAGAATAAAATTTTATGAAATATTATCATTTTGCTGTGGTAAACATGTTTGATAAAATAGTTAAAATCTTATTCCTGTTTTAAAAAAATGTTTTAAACAGTAAACAAATAAGTTTGTAAAACTTCGAGCTAATATAAATAAAGGGCGATGTAAGCTGTCTTACGAATTTTTAATCTTATTAAATGTTAGACGATTTTTAGCTGGAAAGTAAATAAACTAATTTAACACAGTTAAATTTGACTTATAACTATATTAGCAATTCCATTATTATTTGATTTGTGTTCGGGCTGCAAGTATTATTACTTTCTGTTTCGACGAATACTGGAACTAATACTACAGTCTAAGTAACACGAACGACTTAAAAAATGAAACACATTACAATCAAGTTGAAATGGAATATGATGGCATGCAGACTACTAACAGTGTGTCACTAAACTTTCCAACGGCTCAGTTCATGATGGATTCAAATTTGAATAAAGAAGCATATTTGTTGAGAAAAATGACAGCTGAATTTGAATGTGCGCAGATGCCAAAGTATGCAGATCTTCGTAATTTAACGGAAAACTTTACCGAACTATACGATGGAGACGAATTACGAGACCATCAAGTCCTAGTCGAAATTTGTCAATGAATGAGTTCATTATAGATTCATATTTGAAAAAGCGGACATGTTGGTCTAGAAATTTGCCGTTTGAATATGAAAGAGACCAGCCGCTGAAGCATTTCGAGCTTTTCGAATTAAAGAAACGTTTAAAGAAATTAAGTGAAAATGAATATATACAGGCCGGACCAGATTACCATTAGATACAAAAAATAGATAATAATAGAAAAACTATTGACAGCGCCTATCCACATTTTGCATTATCTCAGTTCATTATAGATTCATATTTGAGAAAAAAACCGGTTGTCTAGAGATTTATCAAGCAAATGTCAAAACACCTAGCGGATGAAGTATTTAGAGCTTTTATATTTAGAAGAAAGTATAAACAGGTTATACAAAAGAGAAACCATGGGATGAAGCATATTTAAATCCAAATGTTAATTATAATTTTCAACAACAACTAAGAAAACTCGGAAATTGCAATATGTGTACAAACATAACGGCGCGCAAACTGTTGACAGTCCTTGTCTAACTTTTTCAAAGACCATTTGTGAATGTTATAAAATTACATAGAGAACAAGTTTCGTTTGGAAAAATATCACTTGACTGCGATGAAGCACAAAGGGAATAAAATGCAGAGCTCGGTATGAAAAGAAAATTTTTAAAACTAAGAGAACTCGGAAATTTCAACCTGTGTACAAATATAATGGCAGGTAAACTGTTGGCAGTCCTTCGTTAAAATTTTGAAAGACCGTTTGTGAATGTTACATAATTGAATAGAGAACAAGGTTCGTTTGGAAAATTATCACTTGAGTGCGATGAAGCACAAAGGTAATAAAATGCAGAGCTTGGTATGAAAAGAAAATTTTTAAAACTAAGAACACTCGGAAATTTCAACCTGTGTACAATTATAATGGCGCGCAAACTGTTGGCAGTCCTTCGTTATAGTTTTCAAAGACCGTTTGTGAATGTTACATAATTGAATAGAGAACAAGGTTCGTTTGGAAAATTATCACTTGACTGCGATGAAGCACAAAGGGAATAAAATGCAGAGCTCGGTATGAAAAGAAAATTTTTAAAACTAAGAACACTCGGAAATTTCAATCTGTGTACAAATATAATGGCGCGCAATCTGTTGGCAGTCCATCGTTAAAATTTTCAAAGACCGTTTGTGAATGTTACATAATTGAATAGAGAACAAGGTTCGTTTGGAAAATTATCACTTGACTGCGATGAAGCACAAAGGTAATAAAATGCAGAGCTTGGTATGAAAAGAAAATTTTTTAAACTAAGAACAATCGGAAATTTCAGCCTGTGTACAAATATAATGGCGCGCAAACTGTTGGCAGTCCTTCGTTAACATTTTCAAAGACCGTTTGTGAATGGTTCATAATTTAATGGAGTACTTGGCTCATGTGGCATAATATCCTTTGAATGCGAATGAGCCCAGAGTCCAAAGTATGCAGAACTTTTGTATTTAAAAAAAATGTCTGAACAAATTAAGCTACAGTGTATCCTTTTGTGATGTAACATAATAACGTAAAGTAGCAAACGGAAGTGATAGTGTAAAAATTTTTGTACTCTTTGTTTAATATTTAGTAATATTGGTCTTGGTATTTTGAAACTGAAGGCTTAAAGGAATATCATAAAAACTACGCATAAAGGAAAGCCTCACACATCCAAAAGAATATGTGTGAAGGTTCGAGACCTGTCTGCGGCAAATTTTGGACAGTAAGTGATGAGTTCCCAATGCGGACGGAACTAGTTTTCGGTATGAATTGATTTCCTATATTATAGCATGCCTAATTTATATGGAAAATTTAATGTATATAATCTGACAGGTGTTTTTATCAAAATCGCAACCTCAATTTGAATTATTTCTATCACCGACAACGCAAAAAATATTTGATTACTTAAAAAATTGTTGGTTTATATTTACAAATTGATGTAAATAATGGGACTGCTTATATCAAAGCAACAAACTCATTTGAATTAATTTATCGCCAACCGCGCAAGCAATATTAGTAAATAATGGGATAGGTGCTTATATCAAGGTCGCAAATTTGGTTTAAGTAATTACTATCATCGCCGGAAATGTTGGATGCACAATTTTTATGCAGTCACGAACATTGTATGCAAGACTGCGAGAGGTGAGAGCCGCATATCTAATTATGCTTTCCATATATATGCAATGCGGTTTGATCCTCGCTAGTCAGTTTGCCGTCGTACTCTGATGATGATTATGGAAGGTAAAAGGTATCTTGTCGTAGTTATTATAAAAGTTATTTAAATTTATTTAGATTCATGCATTATTGTTGAAACAAAATTGATCACAAAATTATAAATAATAAATATCAATAAAAGATACCTTTAAACATTCAATAATTGCGCGGGTGGTGGTAAAAATTCTTTAAATCAAGTTTGTGAGCTTGAAGTAAACACCAATCTCATTTTATTTAATCAGGCATTGACACACGCGTCAATCACAGCTAACAACAAGCTGCTCACACTTGTCGATTTACGTCATGAAAGACAGAAGCTACGAACAAAACAACAAGTAATAAGTCAAATTGTAGAAAACTACAGTATGTTTTAGAAATTGAAAACCATTATATGGGATAAGAAATCTTCACATTGTCAAATCAACATATTGTGAAATGAACTAAACGTGATAAGGTGGCCCGTAGCCCTAGAAATTACGGCATGACAACCTGTGGGTTTAAAGGGACACGGCTAGTATCGTGTTTCATGTGAAGCTTCGAGTTTGGTCTAACTGCGCAGTAACTTTTATTGTAAAATTTGTTTGGCGGATTGAGAGCTAGCGTGCCAGACGCAAAGGGCAAGTTTCGGCTGCTGGAGGAAACTTTGGCCACTGACATCTGGGCAGATACTGTTCATTAGCCTTGGTTGGCAGACTGTCTAAGAGAGGGAAAACTTCGAATGCAAACCATCCTTATTAGGAATAGGCAACCTATTGTTTATTTACAGTCCACATATGACTATGAACTACATATATTATAATCAAGGTTGTGGTCTTGATATAAACACCTGACCCATTAATTACTTACATATGTCAGTATAAACTAAGAATTGTATAGTGTAGAAAAGGCAATTCATCCAGTAGACCGGTTTCGTCCTTATTGGGAACTCATCAAGTACTGGCCAGAATTTGCCGCGGACAGGACTACGAACCTGGGCACGTCTGCTTCGGAATCTGGTGCTCTAACCACTGAGCTATCCTGCCGCACACTACACTGCACACAATTTTCAGTTATATACTAACTAATGTAACTTGGTTAGTCTATTTTTCCTTTAGGTGGAGCTCATATGGCATCCATTTAGACCCAAAGTTCCAACTAACCATCCCCAATCTGTCATTACTAAACAGACACCACACTACATGGGGAAGTGGTATTGAAATGAACATTTATATAATTAAACGAACATTGGTTGCGCGGGTGGTGATAACAATTATTATAATCAAGGTTGCGGTCTTGATATAAACACCTGACCCATTAATTACTTACATATGTCAGTATAAACTAAGAATTGTATAGTGTAGAAAAGGCAATTCATCCAGTAGACCGGTTTCGTCCTTATTGGGAACTCATCATGTACTGGCCAGAATTTGCCGCGGACAGGACTACGAACCTGGGCACGTCTGCTTCGGAATCTGGTGCTCTAACCACTGAGCCATCCTGCCGCACACTACACTACACACAATTTTCAGTTATATACTAACTAATGTAACTTGGTTAGTCTATTTTTCCTTTAGGTGGAGCTCATATGGCATCCATTTAGACCCAAAGTTCCAACTAACCATGCCCAATCTGTCATTACTGAACAGACACCACACTACATGGGGAAGTGGTATTGAAATGAACATTTATATAATTAAACGAACATTGGTTGCGCGGGTGGTGATAACAATTATTATAATCAAGGTTGCGGTCTTGATATAAACACCTGACCCATTAATTACTTACATATGTCAGTATAAACTAAGAATTGTATAGTGTAGAAAAGGCAATTCATCCAGTAGACCGGTTTCGTCCTTATTGGGAACTCATCAAGTACTGGCCAGAATTTGCCGCGGACAGGACTCGAACCTGGGCACGTCTGCTTCGGAATCTGGTGCTTTAACCACTGAGCCAACCAATGTTCGTTTAATTATATGAACTACATAGTTATATGGCAGTGAAACATTAGTCACTATTGGCATTTTTATGGTTCTGCATGATGATGATGGTGAGTCGTCAAACAATGGCTAGTCAGCCACGCTTACTGACGTGTTTCGACCTTGCGTGGGTGGTGGTAACAATTATTTAAAACAGGTTTGCGAGCTGCAAGTAAGCACCAATTACGTTGTATTTAATCAGTCCTCGAACAACACAACAAAACAACCGCCGGTCGCACGCACCGACGCGTTTCGACCTTCCATAATCATCATCAGAAAACGACGGTAAACTGACTGGTGCGTGTGACTGGCGGGAGCTTTGCTCTGCTCTTCGATGACTGGTTAAATTCAATGAGATTGGTATTTACTTCAGGCCTGCAAACTTGATGTAAAGGATAAGACGCTTCCACAAGAAATTATTTTTTGACACTTAGTTTCTCTTGGCAATTAATAGTGTAAAAAATAGAAACAAAACTAATTCATCTAATAAAACTTGTTTATCTTTTTTGGTTGACGAAACTATGATCGAGCATAAAGAACATTTTTATACAATTAGTCAAAGAATACAATTTTATGAAATATTATCATTTTACTATGGTAAACATGTTTTATAAAATAGTTAAAATATGATTCCTGTTTTTTAAATGTTTTAAACAGTAAACAAATAATTTTGTAAAACTTTGAGCTAATATAAATACAGTGCGATTTAGGCTGTCTTACGTGTTTCTAAACTTATTAAGTGTTAGATGATTTTCAGCTAGAAAGTAAACTAAATAACTTTTCAGACGATTAACTTTGACTTTTAATTATATTAGCAATGCCATTATTATTCGATTTGTGTTCGGGCTGCAAGTATTATTACTTTCTGTTTCGACGAATACTGGAAATAATACTCTTGAATCTTTAAGTAGAAATAAATCTTCATGGAAACAAAAATTAGAAATCTAGACGATAATGCACAATCACCTATTAAAATACGTGGTCATATTCCGGACCTGACTAAAATGTCTGGCCAAACGGATTATACAGAAAAACCAATTCAGTACGAGAAGACTCACAAACGCACAAGGACCATGGATGAATATATCGATGGATCTAGAGTAACTTTGCCAGGTGAAATAAATTATCGTCAAGTATATAACCAAGATTGTGGGAATCGAAATATTAACGGCAATTGTCAAACAATTTTAGAGAACCAACCCATGATGGATGCATATTTGAATAAAGGTCAAGGTTTATCTAGAAAAATGTCACTTGGTTTGCAAAAAAATTTAAACACGAACGATTTAAAAAATGAAACACATTACAATCAAGTTGAAATGGAATATGAAAGCATGCAGAATACTAACGGAGTGTCCCTAAAGTTTCCAACGGCTCAGTTCACGATGGATTCAAATTTGAATAACGAAGCAGATTTGTCAAGAAAAATGATAGCTGAATTTGAATGTGCGCAGATGCCAAAGTATGCAGATCTTCGTAATTTAACGGAAAACTTTACCGAACTATATGACAGAGAAGAATTACGCGACCATCAAGTGGAAACCAAATATAATAGCGTGCAAGGTATTGACAGTCCTAGTCGAAATTTGTCAATGAATGAGTTCATTATAGATTCATATTTGAAAAAGCGGTCATGTTGGTCTAGAAATTTGCCATTTGAATATGAAAGAGACCAGCCGCTGAAGCATTTGGAGCTATTCGAATTAAAGAAACGTTTAAAGAAATTAAGTGAAAATGAATATATACAGGCCGGACCAGATTACCATCAGATACAAAAAATATATAATAATATAAAAACTATTGACAGCGCCTATCCACATTTTGCAATAACTGAGTTCATTATAGATTCATATTTGAGAAAAAAACCCGGTGTGTCTAGAGATTTATCAAGCAAATGTCAAAAAACCCAGCAGCTGAATTATTTAGAGCTTTTAGATTTAGAAGAAGGTATAAATAGGTTATACAAAACAGAAGTCTTATGGGATGAAGCATATTTAAATCCGAATGTTGATTATAATTTTCAACGACGTTCAAATGCGCAGTTCATGAGAAGTCCTTATTTAAAAGAACCAGATTATTCAACTGATATATCAGATAAATTTAATTACGCCAAGTATTTGGATTTGCAGTCTGGCCGCCAAATGGAGAAACCTGATATCTATACCAAACATTTATACTCAAATGTGAAACCACATTCCGGTAATCCACACGTAACGAAG
The DNA here is from genome assembly GCA_029291075.1 of Eudiplozoon nipponicum. Taxonomy (NCBI): domain Eukaryota; kingdom Metazoa; phylum Platyhelminthes; class Monogenea; order Mazocraeidea; family Diplozoidae; genus Eudiplozoon; species Eudiplozoon nipponicum. The sequence goes on along the minus strand of JAQBSW010001167.1, from coordinate 48,136 downwards.
GCTAGCTCCGCTAATAAATATTTCGGTTATAATGAAGATAATTTATCTGAAAAGCCTTACATAGTTGACACATATTTCAATGAAAAAGGACATCGCTCCAGAAATACGCCACATGAAATTTTCAATGAACCTAAAGTGGCGAATTCCGAATATAATTATATGCAAGAGTGTTTAGTTAGAATGAAAAAAATAATGGAATTAATTAAAAAAAACACAGCAACATCAGGATAAGATTAGCTACACTGAAATAAAACATGGGTTGGATCTAAATGCACTCACATATTCATCTACTGACACATCGTGTGATGAATGATGGTAATACACACACACGTCAATAGTTTACGCAGAAGTTCGACAAGGTAGATATGCAGTCCAAACATGTGCTAATGAAAAATATAATAAAGAGCTACTTGAAAATCAAGAGATATTTGGAAAAAAGTGATGAAGGGGGGTAACAGAAATACAATTTATATTATCACATCAGACAGAAGAATTGACGTTAATGTATTATATCGAGTACAACATTAAATAGGAAATCGACTTTAATTCTCCACTTCATTTCCACTTCTGCCTTAATGAAGTCAATTTCAACACATGAGGCGCAAAATGTAAGTTAATCAATATTCTCCACGGAACTGACATTACGAACGTGTTTGTCAGATCTAGAATACACAGCCTCCCAACATTTGAAGTGACCACAGTTGCTGGTAATATTCCTTAAATATAAATTCAGTAACACAACTGCTACGTCAAAATTGTTGTGGGCTTTTGCTCCGATTCACTGCACTACTGCGAATAACCAGTGTGATTAATTTGATATCACACTTTAATTTGTTTTGGTGCTCTCCAGTTTCTGCACAATGTCATGTCGAACTTAGTAATCTACCAATAATTTGTGATCGTCTTATTTTTTTGATTCAGTGAAAAAGCTCCAACTGTGACAATATGTTTTACCTATTTATTGAAAAATTTCGAGCACTCATTCCTATGCTACATCGTTGTATTTACCTATCAGACTTAATGAGGTTGAAGAAATTGTGCTTCACATTTGTATTATAAATTTCTACAGTATTGTGAGTAATATTCAAAGCTAATGCGGTCCATTCAACATTTTCTCCACTTTAGAGCTCAAGAGGAAAGGAGTGTTGCTATAAAATGTTAGCAAAGAGACAACTGCGGACGTTGCATGTGGCTTCGACTGAATAAAAACTTTTTTAATCTCACTGATTTTGTATTTATGGATAGTAATAACTTGTTGGTCACAAAATAAAATTAAAACTTTTTAATGTTACTTTTAACTAATATGCAAAAAAGGTCGAGCATGTTTAAATATTTGTTTAAAAATAGAATAGTTATTTTGGAATAAAGTGCTAAATAATTAAGCAGTTTGATGAAAAAAGGCATTTTTCTGAACATTATCTGAGGCATTTCATTTAAGGGAAGTTAGCACATTGGCTGAACATTAAAATAGCTAAATAGCTGTCATTTTGAAGAATTATCATAATGATTGGTCGAAGACCCTTTATCACAACAAATAGCGGCCAAAACTGAGTAAAGCAATAATTTTAATCTCCGAAAACCCAAGTTTATTCTAATTTGTATAGTTAAATTAAAAGAATGGAAGTGATAATTTGTGAAACTACATTAATACTTTTCTTCAGGTACACAAAACATGTATTACCCAATATGAATTTAGGAAATACATTCAAACGTACACAGAAACGACGTCGCTCCATCTCGTCAACTGGTTTGACTGGATATATGAACCAAGAATTTCGTTATATTTAGATAAGAAAATATTCTACAATAAAAAAATGTTAATCAAATACACATATAAATTGGTCTAAATTGTGAAAACAAAGACAGGAAACGTAGCTGAGCACGGTTTAAGGTTTCTTATGAAATAAATACACGGCTAACTGCAGGCACTTGTCTTTAAAGTAGAACGTAATGTGCTGCGTTTATATATATATATATATATATATATATATATATATATATATATATATATATATGAGGCAAAATAATCTTCCTTCCACAACTACCTACTTATGGCCAGTTAGCATTCGTAAATCTCAATATAATTTATCTAAATTCACTTCTTTTTTCCACTCCTTATGGTTGCATGGCAGTGAAACATTTGTCACTTTTGACTGGAAATGATGATGATGAGATGATATATATATATATATATATATATATATATATATATATATATATATATATATATATATATATATATATCTTTATGATGTCCATTCCTTTTTAATTTACCACAGTATTCTTATAATTAGGAAAACACAAATAACAAAGTGGATAAAGGCCATTTATTTCGTGAATACTAATCATCTCTTATACAATCATACATATTTATACATTTTGGGTTTTCAATTGATTATGCTAGTGGTAACAAATCTGACTCGTTATTACTGCTGTTTCTTGTTTTGACTAGTTGGTGAGTGTGTATGCGTTTGTGTTTGTGTGTATGCGTGTTTGCATGTAAAGGTCATTCTCGCAGTATTGCGAAGTGATGTCTGAGATCTTGTCATTATTGTTTTGATAGCTTGAGAATTAACCATTTGTGCGCATTGTTCACTGTTACATATACAAGTGCTATTTTTCCCATTATAGTTGATCGTTTCACCTCGTTGCGCAAAGTTTTCACGTGGTAACAACGCCAGTGTTGATTGCAGTGTTAAACGCTCACATTGTTTGGAGACTTCTGTCATCGTATGCGCCTCTGTTATTTCCACTTCAGTTTGTTGCCAATCCGATTGTACGTTTGTTGATTCTAGTCGAGGGCCTGTTTGTTCTTGGCTGGATACTAGTAGATTGTTGTTGAATTTTGTTATTCTTGGCCAGTCGATAAGGATATCATGTTGATGAAACTTTTGAATATTAATATTATATATATATATATATATATATATATATATATATATATATATATATATATATATATATATATATATATATACTAATTAGAAAGAAAAAACACATTAAAACAAAGTGGATAATGGTCCTTTATTTAGAGATTACTAAACTTCGCTCTACAATCTTTCATTTATATTAATTCTGGGTTTTCATTCAATTATGTGGGTGGCAACAAATCTGACTCGGTTTTACTTCTATTTCTTGTTTTGGCTAATTGGTAAGTGCGTATACCTATTTGCATGTAAAGCTCATTCGCGCTGTATTGCAGTGATGTTTGAGATCTGGTCATTATTGTATTAATGGTTTGAGAGAAGGGTTATGATTACAAGAGCACAACTATTTGTTAAGTTATTCCTTAGTTCGGAAGTATTGTGTTATTGTAGTATAAACGAGTAGTCAAGGTTATAACCCCAGCCTTCAATCTAACTTTATTACCATAAAACAGTATTAAAAAGACCTAACTATGCCCAAATACTCTCAACAAATCAAACTAAAAACCATGACACGAAGAATTGACAATTGATAAAATTGACCTCATAGGAAATCCTGTTTTGTGTGCCTTTAGCAATCCGTATATTGTCTATTTGATCTGATTTATCATCTAGAAGCGTGAATTTTGTATTTTCATTCAGCGCGTTTTCCAGCTTTTGTAGTTAGTCAGATTTTTCTATTATAACAAAACTTGCCTTTATCAGCACGTAGTATTTTGATGTCTGTATTTCTGCTGATATCTTTAAGCGCATTCAATTATTGTTTTGTGAATGCATGATTTTCTGCGCATTTAGACGATTTGAAATGTGAAGGCTGATCAACTAAAATAGTCTTAAAAAAACTTATCTAAAAGATATACTTGTACGTTCTAAGTCGGCTGTTTGTTCAAATAGCAATTCAAATTTAGGTCTCAAATCGACATCGCATTTATTAGAAGGATGAATTCCATAATTTCAGCCCATCGATAGTGCCTCAATTTTTGTTGATTTATTGGTGTTCATGATAAGTTAAGTGCGCGTTTATCAATATTGTTTGGTATTAAATAACAAAAAAACTTCACGTTTTATATCATTTTCAATATCCATGTTTTGTCTTTCGTCATAGAGGCTGGCAGAAACATTATAATCTTATTCTTGCAAAAATATTTAATTCATCCAATACGCAAGATACACCACCAATGTTTAGCCGTAACACTGCTTCATCTTCCATTAACTGCTCAATTTTGAAATACGCCAACCTTGTAAGATTTCTTCGGTTGACCTTTAGTTTGGACTTGCATAAACTGCACACGAAAATCTCCTTGGAACCATAATTGCTTAATGCATTGATAATAGTGTGATTTCTAAAAAAGCGTTATTTTCGCTCTACATTTTTACGCCGTTAGTTCATCTAATTTCCTGAAAGATTCCTTTGGAAAACGATTCTTGATAAAATTCATTGTACCCTTTCCAGGTGCAAAACATTACGATTCACAGAAGGTTTGGTGCGCAGTTTACGCAAGTCCAAACTACGGGTCAACCGAAGAAATCTTATGTGGTAGGCGTATTACAAGCTTATCTTATTATACACGAAAGACGTGCAGTTTCATTTTAATGGAAGCATCTATAAACAGACTGATGGTGTGGCAATGGGGAGCCCCCTATATCTAGTGTTGGCTGAGATTCCTCTAGGGCATCTAGAGAGCACATCATTAGGAAGTGACATAAGTAGATGTGCTCAATTCACACGGTACGTGGATATTTTCCTTGTCCTTAAGAACAGGTCGCAATCGCGAACATTGCTTCAATGTTTTAAAAAAGCGCATAAGAATATCGGTTTCACGTTAAAGCACAAGAAAGATGATTGTCTGCCTGCCTTTCTTAGATGTACTACTAAAGAAATAAAAGGTAAATGAAATAGAACAATTTACAATAAACTCGGTCTGCATAGCAGGTGCATTAAAGCAGTTTGGTGTCATTTCAATATAAATTAGCAATAGTTCGTGGATGTTTTGTAAGAATAAAATGTTTGGAGAGTCCAGATTCAAAAGACAACGAATATAAATCGATCAACAGACGTGAAGCGCTCGACCAAACAGTTTATTCCTCGAATGAGAGAACATTGTAAACTAAATTACAGTTCTAAACCGAATGGTGAATACACGTCTGCGATTGCGTAACACTTCGTTGTAGCCTCACACGTATGTTCTCCAGACGTAGCGAGTAAGATAATTAAAAAATGCAATAACAGAAGGGAGTTAGCCACACATGAAGCTTTATGGATAAATAAATTACAGCTAAATTGTTCCAAGCACAAGACGAATGTTTAGGATTGTGCATGAACTGAAGGTGATGCACGAAATTGATTGGTGGTTTTATTATTTCACTCCGCACATTTCTATTTTCTATCTTATTTTTCCTTTCATCTACCTATCTATCATTATTATATATATATATATATATATATATATATATATATATATATATATATATATATATGAATTTTTGTCTGTATGTTTGCATGTATGTCCGCTTCACCGATTCGCACCAATATCGCTACACCAATTCTACCACTTCATGGGAAGGTCACTATCTATATATGATACACATGTGGGTTGTATGCAAGATGATATTTTGACACTTGAATCCCCATATATATGTATATACACACATAACTTAAAAAGTCTGCCTAATATATTCTGCCATAACACAAATATAAATATATTTTGAGGTGCATCATCATGCTACTTAAGTAACAAAATTGAATTAACTAAAAAGTGCACTGTCGGTAGTCTGCAACATCGGAAGCTCATTTGCTGTTTTATGAAATATGCACGCCAAAAGTTGTTTCTAACATTTTGATCAAATCTGTATACTCTGCACCCATTTTAGGAAAATGATAATTACTATAGCACCAGAGTGTATTCCATTTTTATTTTAAATTGATTTATATATATATATATATATATATATATATATATATATATATATATATATATATATATGATAGTTTCTAATTTCACCATTTTTTAAAATGTAAGAACAAAACAACGTACTCCATGGAATAACATTTATTAATAAATCTTATTTCTACCAGTATCTACAGCCATTTTCTGGATTCGTTAGTATATTCGTTCATCCAATCCCACTGTACATTTGTCGTAACCAAACAAAGGCTAGCACAACGAAGAGGAGATTGGTTACGACAAATGTACAGTGGGATTGGATGAACGAATATACTAACGAATCCAGAACAATGGCTGTAGATACTGGTAGAAATAAGATTTATTAATAAATGTTATTCCATGGAGTACGTTGTTTTGTTCTTACATATATATATATATATATATATATATATATATATATATATATATTCCATACATTTAAAAATGGATTTTTGCCTGTATGTATGAATGTAAGTCCACAAATAAAATGAAAACGGCTCCATCGATTCGCACCAATTTTGCTACATCATTTCTACCACTTCGTGGGAAGGTCACTGTCTATATCGGTTGTGTGCAAGTTGATATTTTGACACTTGAACCCCAATGCGTATGAACTTTTGTTTACTTACCTCTGATGTAAACATTACTTTTTCCCAAGAATTAGCAAAAATAGGAAGTAAATCATTAGCAACAGAAATGTTAAAATAAAAACTGGGGGAGATATGTAAACAAACGATAATTATTCACCCAAAAACTGACGCTATTTTTTTAAATATTATCAAAATTCATCTCTATAAATTTAAATTATTGTAACGTCACAGCAGCGCGGGACGGGTCAGCTAATTTTATATATAATTAGATGTTCATTTGTAGATACTTTAGAAGAACCTGAGAAAGAAACATCTCTTGTTTCTGATAAGATCACTTTTTCTTTTTGTACTTCTAAGGAGTATTACGAATGTTATTGAGGCTCGCATTACAAAAGAATACATATACGTACACACATATATATATGTGTGTGCGTGTATGTGTGTGATAGGCAAGGACTTAGATGAGCTCAACTTCATGCGCCTTCCCGATCATATGCATAGTCGAAGTGATTAGGAAAAGTCTTTAAAATGATCATGCTACAATATTATCATAAACAGCATTGCGCATAAATATATAAATAGATATATCAAAGAAAATATAACAATATTTGTTAAATTCACCATTTCAAAGTAATCAATGGAATAACTTTTATTATTAATAATTATTAGTTCTTGTAGTATCTACTGCCAATTTTCTGGATACGTAAATATTTTCGCTTGTCCAATCCTAACTGTACATTTGTCATAACCAATCCTCTTTTAGCTGCCTCTATTGATTTTACACAATGTAGACTGCTACTTTTTCGTAACTTCATGTGATGTGACATCGCTTTCATTTCGAATGTGTCCGCAATTAATGGATGTGACCTATTTTGCGCGCATATGCTACTTTTGAAGGTCTGTTCGTTATCTTTCTGTTCCAGTCCAATTTGATTTCTTTTTTATTACTTTCAGCACGTGTAAGCAGGGGTCAAGCTCATTAATTGCAATGGTTTCAAAAACCAGAAGCATTTTTTCCAGTTTTGCCTTGTATAGAGCCGATAAATTATTATTACTGACAAACTGACCTGTGAGTAGTACACTGTTTAACCGCTGTTTAAAAATTTTGATGGAAATGCTGATTTGTTCTTATATCAAGCCTCTTTTTTTATCTGCCGATGTACTAAGCGTTGCAAATACATTGAAAATTGTATAAAGATAATGGTGCTTACAATTAAACAATAATTGGTTGCGCTAGTTGTGGTAACAATACTTTAAATCAAGTTTGCGAGCTTAAAGTAATCACCAACCCCATTTTATTTAACCAGTCATCGAACAACATGTGTGTGTGTGGAGAAGGCTACAGTTAATGTTGGTGACTGCATAGAAAGATGTATACAGTTAAATAGCAAAATACTCAATTGGTAGGTTAAAAGGACAAACAAAACAACTGATCAATAATGATTCGTAGTGGAAAATTAGATCCGGAACATGGTAATATGCGTATTCAAACGGATACAATTGCATACAGAGTGTACAGCTTTGTAAAATTGTTGTACCTGGTAACCCATTGAGAATAACTATCAATTTCTTGCACTTCACATTTGAAATTTATTTTTCAGAAGCATTAAACGAGAAATTCCTTCTACTTCTTAGATCACACACTGGTGAATTCGTATCATTAGTTTAAAAATGCCGGTAAATGTATAAAAGATAAAGATGATAGGTTGGCAGGCTTAGATATGGTGGCCATGTACACCAATATACCCATTCGTAAAGGTAAATATTTGATAGACGAATTAAAGGTGCATTTATTGTATGGTCTTTGTTCGTTCCAATAGAAAACATCATTATTAATTAAACAATAATTGATTGCGCGGGTGGTGGTAACAATTCTTTAAACCAAGTTTAGTAGTTTGATGTAAACACCAATCCCATTGTAGTTAACCAGTCGTCGAACGACATAAATAATAAAATAAAACAATAATAAATAAATAATATTTGTGACTGCATAGAAATTGTGCAGCCGACATTTCCAGTCACGTACAATGTATGCAAGACAACTAGAGGTGAGAGCCGCATATCCAATTTTGCTTCTCATATATATGCAATGCGGTTTGATTTTCGCTAGTCAGTTTGCCGTCATACTCTGATGATGATCATGGAAGGTCGAAACGCGTCAGTGCGTGCGACTGGCGGTAGTTTTGCTATGTTGTTCGACGACTGGTTAAATAAAATGGGATTGGTGTTTAAAGTATCTTCATTGATTACTTGGAAAAGAGCTTTGGGATAATTTACCAGTGGAGCTCACATTTTATCAACGTTTATTAGACGATATATTAGTGATCTGCAATCGTGGTGATGAAGATCTGGTAAAATTCTTAAACTTAATTAATAAATTAGAGAACTTACTTATGGTTGCAAGGTAGTCGTCTGAAGAATTACCGTTTTTGGATGTCAATTTAACTATAAATGGCTATAAATGTGATATATATATATATATATATATAATCCTTTAAAATAAGAAGCCTTAGGTTAACAAACATTAAAATTGGAATTACTTTTAATCAAGGTTGCGAACTTGATATAAACACCTGACCCATTATGTACTTTCATTTGACAGTATAAGCTAAGAATTGTAAAGTGTGACGGAACAAGCGACAAAAATCAATGAAGCTGTGCCCAATCAAAACATGATACATACCCGAATGCATTTTAAAGGGGATGTACTACCGAAAATATTTTTTCTCAACAGTGACCTCTCGGATACCTAGTATGCAACAAATATCCATTTATACAACAAAAGGCCTGCTAAACATAAATTTTTCATTCGGCCATTCTACTAATAAGCACGGTTACCTAACAATACCATGTAAACATGGTAAAATAGGTTTGTGTACGAGAACTTTTATGTTATAATGTTCTCGGGAATATTTAGACTAATGTAAAATCAAAATGACCTACAGACGAGACTTAGTTTGTTCGAATTGCTGACAAACTCCTAGCAAGAGGTCTGTTATATATATATATATATATATATATATATATATATATATATATATATATATATATATATACGCAATTTATAATTCCACTTTGAACACTGCATATTTTAAGGCAGTGTATATGTATATTGTGGATAGTGACCGGCTTATTTCGAGAATACTCAGCTATACATTATATTAAAATGAAGGATTATAATTTTCAATTGAATAATATTGAAATAAATATAAACAAATGTTTATTATTGAATTCAACAATTCATAAAAATACACTGCGAAATATATATATATATATTGCACGATATATTAGATCGTGCTACAGGATGCTGAAAACTAACACCCGAGATTCCATTCCAACTTTATACCACCTGTAAATTAAAATGAAAGGCTAGCATACAAAAATGTGTATTTTCCTGATTGATTTACTTAAGCTAAGATATGCGAAAAACAATGCGTGCTTAATGTCGCTTGCATATCAAGATCAAATGTTAAATTTTATTCCTTCTGTCATATTTGCCACAATTTTGTTTAGACATGCAACTTAAATTATTTATTAAAATGCATGCAAACCGAAATTGTCGTAATAGAAGCGAAAAATTTCTAGCCAATGGACTGCAGCCCAATTCAAATTTGTTGATGCCTTCAGAGCAACAATATTAAGTTCATCACGGAACCATGAATGGAGACAGGGGAAAAGGTTTGTAAGACTTGGTGGATCAAACAATAATGATAGGCAGTATTATGAGGAGCATCAAAAACCTAACAAAACGATTTTTCATAATGAAATACATATAAAGCCATAAAATAAGTTTTACAACATAGGAAAAACTTATAGTTTAGTTTTAAAAATTTGGCACAATGTTTACCAACTAGTTTTGCCAATGATCGAAGCATATTAGCGGCATTTCAAACTGTCACACTTCCGCTAAACTAAACAAAGATTTCAACAATAAAATAAAATATTGAATTTCCTATTACTTAGTTGTACAATTATATTTCAAATATTTAAACGAACATTGGTTGCGTGGGCAGCAACAGTAATTATTTAAGTCATAGTTTCGACCTTGATAAAATCACCTGACCCATTATGTACATACCTTTGTCAGTATAAACTGAGCATTGTTTAATGAAGAAAAGGCAAATTCTGGACAGTACTTGATGTGTTCCTAATAAGGACGAAACCGGTTTATTGGATGAATTGCATTTTCTACATTAAACGATGCCTAGTTTATTCCGAAAAATGTGTGTACATAATTGGGCAGGTAGTTATTTCAAAACGGCAACCTTGATTTAAGTAATTTCAAATATTTTTTTGACCATTTTTTGATGACAGCCCATTTGCTAAGCCTTCGTATGCTAACTTAACCAAATTATTGACAACATTGCTAGACTCATATCCGACACCACTGTCCGTGGTTGACGCCAGGCCTCCACTTCCAGTCAGCCAAGTCCACAGTCCAACATCGAGTGGACTGGGCGGCTTGGCGTGATTTGTTGTAAACGCAATAGTGAGGCCGTAACGCGGGTCGGCAAACGCCAGCTGCCGACCCATAACAAGATCACGAGCCACTACTACAGAATCAGGAAGTTGCTCCAATTGATTGTCATTTTCGGGTAAAGAAAATTTTCTCTGAAAAAAATTTTAAAGATAGCAAAGGCCAAATCCAAGCTATAACCAATGAATGAATAAATTTATAAATAAAGATTAATTTTAAATACTACTAGTTAAACCTTGTTTTATTATATAAATTGGTAAAAGCTCATCAAATGAATAATGTTAAAACTAGGAGACGAACTTTATACCCATTTATTATATATTTATTATTATAAGAAGCATAACTGACTTAAACCTAACGCTACAAGTGATCCGATTGCTTTTCGTAGCCATAAACAGCATGAACAAACAATGTCATGGAAGAAATTTCAGCAAAGAGTAACAGCATTCGCAAACCCATCAGTCTAATATTAGCGCACTGGATAAAGAAAACTTAGACTTGTTAACTATAAATAAATGAAGTTGAAGTAAAGACGAAAGAAGTATTATTATCGCTTCGTAAGCGTTGAGATTAATGTGTGTTCAAATCCGCAAGTGAAATAGCAGCCTGTGTAACTTCATATCAGCCAAAGGACAGGAAACTAAGATTTACTTACTTTACTTTACTTTACTGCGGCTGACTCCTTTTGGAGGATAAGCCGGCTCCATGTGACATTTCATGGAGTTTCTTGGGAATTTGGTACAAGTGGTGTCCCCTCACCACTCGGCTTTTTGATCGAGGACGCACCTCTAGCCTTTGCACATCCAAGCGCATTCTGCAAGGCAGCAGTAAGTTGCATGGTTGCCGGTGGCGTGTGTTCCCCGCCACAAAAGGGTTCAACAGCCACAGGATTACATGGACTCCTGGACAGTACCCCGTACTTCCGAATGGCGAATGAGCTCTCAAACTAAGATTTCTTTCATTTCGTCACATATTTACTGCATTATGATTTTAGACAGTTTTTTTTAATTTACGAAATTTGCTACTACCTGCCTGCTAAACTGGAAATATTATGCAAATGTAATGATTCTACTGCTCATCATCAATTCCATGAAGTGATTCCAATTTGATATAGATTAGACCGTAACACTAATACGTATGCCTGCTTTTTCCCTGAAAGTTCCTGCTTACCCGCACATTGAATATATTTTTTTTTCACACAATGACAATTATGATCAATCTGCCTTTAATGAATATCTACTAATGTTCTTAGATAAGTTGATCCAAGAAGTCCATCTAAATATTTTATTCTAAGTGAGCATCAGACGAGTTATGGATGAAATATGTAAATGGTTATAATTATGGACTTGCTCTTATTGCGAGAGCCCAGTGGTGTAGGGTAAACACTAAATAATTAATTTCAACCTGTAGAGGACGTAAAAAAGGTTGTAAAAAAGCTAGGATTTAATATATGTTAACCAGCCACAAAATCGATTACTGATGAAATGCTACATTCATTGAGCGAACAAAAAACCAAATAAATTCAAAGAGATAAAAACTAACCGGTTCAAGCCGCAATCCGGCTTTTGAATAGGTAACATATTGTTGAAGGACTGGATCAAAGGCCGTCACGCAGGGCTTTAACAGGAAATTGCTCACAGTCTCAAAAGAAAATAAAGCGGATTCATGATATCTGGATGCCTTTGTTACTGGTTCAGTTTTATCAGTGAAGTGAACTAGGGTATTCAACAGTTTGCACAGCCCCCGAGCATTAGTGAATGTGTTTATCGTGTGTGGTATTTCATAGTTGTCAAACTGCAAGTTATTTCTTATCTATAAGAAACGAAAAGAACGAGAATAAAAACAACAAAAACAATAGTATGCAAAAATTGGAAGTCACAAACACGATAAGAAAGCAAGTTTAGATGGCTTGTGAAATTTTCCATCGGCGCATTTCCAGGAGCGAATATCCGCCGTTAAATTCTACGCCACTTCATGAAATAAGCGCTTAAAAGGAAATTCTGGGAAAATCCGTTAATGAGATAATCTAATTTCGATAAGCTGTGCATGTTGTACCAGCACACGGATTGCACCGGTCGGAAGTGCGCACTTGCGTGTTGCTTTTACTAATTACTGCATTCTGAGTGCCATACTAACAGTATTCTTAACGAATATCTGCCTGGCAGTGTAATTGGGAACTGCTATATTCACAGTGGCACGTTCCAAACAATATTATTTAAAAATAACTGGAAAAAATTAGAATTTTTACACAATTGTTATTGGAATCTAGCACTCCTCAATGCATTATTTGCGCGTATCTATTTAACATTGAACATTTCAGACAAATCAAGTAATAAATCATGTAAAATTAAACAAATATACAGATAATAAGACCATCTTCTGCTCAATGACAAAACTCTAACAAAGGCATTTTTAGATAAGCAAATAGGCCCACACGTTAAAAATAAACTCTTCAAGGCCTACATACTTTATATTTGGTAAGTTTTTAATTATAACAGAGCCAATTCCCCGCAAACATTAACCTATTCCAATCAGTAAACCAAAAAAATATGTTGGGATTCCATAACAACAGATTCAAGCTCAGAACAACATAGAAAACTGATTTTACCTACAGTTAAATGAATAAGTTGTTTCATTCTAAAACAGACACGAGCTACCTAGCTTAGACATGCAAATTTTAAAACTCAAGAATGAGTACTCATATAAAACAATGATAATGTGAGGGCAACTTTAGCTACATTATTTGATATGGAGTATGTCAAACAAATAGTCTAACGCATGCAAATGGTAAATTCATATTCAGCCATAGTTCGATGAATGTAACAGTGATGGGTTTGCACGTAAACACGTGATTCGCAATTATCTAGTGAAAGGTCAGTCTGAAGTATAAATGCTATGGCCAGAGGAAATATCGCGCTTTTTACATTAGTTTTCTTTTTTTAAACTGGTGATGATGGGTAAACCGAAGAAGGCTGCCGACAACAGCAGCCCAAATATGTTGTACAAACAAACCAACTGTAATCAGTAATGCGTTAGTCAAAACGCAGAACAAGTAGTTTCGAAATTTTTCATTCTTTTAAGACAATGCAGTTATCCAACGTCGCTATTATAAGTCAAAATGCAACCATTGCAGAGCAATATCTCCAAGTCAGTTCTTCACTTCACAAATGCCAATAACACTATTGCACGCGAATCACTACTAGCTTAATATTACATATATTTCGGTCATGTTTCTTTCGGCATTATGGTATTCCACACTGACTTGATAAAATCATTCTAGTATATAAGGGTATTTAACAAAAAATCATTTATTTCGTGTTAAATACAGATTTTATTCTACACAGCTCTTTGTCAATTTCTAGACTTTCCCTCTATTGAGCTCATTTCAATCCAATAAAATTAAGATAATGTCATAGTTAAACCTATATGCAACTAACCAATCATTGGTTACGCGAGTAGTGATAACTAATATTTAAGTCAATGTTGCGAGCTCCATATAAACACCAATTCCATTAGATACACATTTGTCAGTATAACTAAAGCATTGTATAAGGTAGCAAGAGCAATTTGTCCAGTAAATAAGTTTCCTCCCGATTGGGAACTGATGTCCGAAATTTTCTCGCGGAAAGAGCTCGAAACAAGGCACATTTGCATCGGAGACTGGGACCCTATCCACCGCGCTACCATCACGCACACTACACACGATTTTTAGTAATATACCAACTAATATTTTTGATTACCCTTTCCTTCAGGTAGAGCCTATGAGGAAAGTTCCTTACATTTGAAGTTTCAACTAGCCCATCCAAATCTGTCATTATAAAAATAGACACCAAACCATCTGGGAAGTGGTATTGAATTGGAGATTTATACGATTAAACAATCGTTGATTACGAGGATGGTAATAAGAATTGCTTAATTTAAAGTTTCAAGCGTGATATAAACACAACTTTTATTATATATTTATTTGTCAGCATAAACTAAGCATTGCATAAGGTATTAAAGGCAAGGCATTTAGTATACCGATTTCGTCCTTTTTGTGAACTCGTCCAGTGTTGTCCAGATTCGAGCCCTGCATGCAGTCATGATACATAATTATGCATAATAATTCATTTATTAATTACCATTGCAATTAATAAATAAAGTATGAAGGATATACTTTTTAGCTTAAATTAAACAAGAAATTTAGTGCTATATGTATAGCCGAACTGATAAAGCTATAAGTACTCTTATTATTTTATTTCTTAACTATGTATTTAGTTAAAAAATAAAAAAATATTAATTTATCTACTAGCACTGATTAAACAAAACAGTGAGTTTCGCCTAGCAGTACAACCACATTACGTTAATTTACAAAACAAATTCCGACTATTATATTCGATATATTACGCAATGGATTAGATAATTAGTTCATAAAGCTAAATGAATTTATTATCATTCACTGTATGTGATCATTATGCTTACAACAATTGTAAAATTATAAGTAAAATTAAACGAACATTGGTTGCGCGGGAGTTGATAACAATTATTTAAATAAAGATTGTGATCATAAAACACTAGTCCCAGTATTTAAATACATTTATTAGTATAAACTAATCATTGCGTGATATGGACATGAAAACTCATCCAGTAGACCGGTTTATTCTATATTTGGAGCTGTTCACGTAGTGCACAGAATTTTCCGCGAACAGAGCTCGAACTTTGGCACGTCTGCTTCGGGATCTGTTACTTTAACCACTGAGCTACCCTGCCACACACTACACACACTTTTCAGTTATGTACTAACTAATGTTTCTTGGTTAGTCTTTCCTTCAAATGAAAACTATATGGCATACATTTAGAAGGTTGCGACCTTGCCGTTATTACATTATACAATGCTTAGTTTACACTAGCAAATGTATGTGCATAATGGAAAAAGTATTTATATCAAGATTGGAACCTTGATTTAAATAATTATCATTTAATGTTTACTATCAAATAAAAAGCACAAATTTAGTAAAGCCTACTTATTATGCTACACGTGTTTATGAGCTTATGGTTATTTAATAAAAATAACGTTCTTAGTTCACATACCTGATAATCAGAAAAAACGCTCAATGTTTTCAATGATGCAGAATCTTGACGTATATTTGATAAACCCAGGCGCAAAAGATGAAAACAAGAATTTATATCCATTAAAATTAGGCAAGACCATGTAAGATCACGTGAATTTAAATGATACGTTCTTGCTGTGCGATAAAGTTGACTACGTGGTACACCAACCAAGATGTCAGAACCTAAAATTTTTTAAAAAATAAATAAGAACTGCAGTAGATTATTTTAAGCAAAGATATTATAGATAAATGTAAGCAATATATGGAGACTTGTTAATGAGCGATGGAGGGTGGTTTATAGGAAATTTGTAATTTTACTTTTGTGTACAACAAACAGTTAAAACCAAAAAATGGAATCCGAAAAATACTTTACAAAAAGATTATAGGCTTCCGATTAAATCTCCATTTATTAAAAACAAAGTAAAGCACAACTGCAGACCTCGAACGAATATTATATACAATATTTAAAATTAAAAATTTGTTAAATGAGTTCAAATCTATTTCATCAGAGAAAAAACAATGCAACTGAAATCTTCTAGAATCAAGCTGAGTCATAATAATTTTTTTTATCTGGTAAAATGCAACAGCCGGTGTGATCTCGCTTGTGGATCTGGCAATCGGTTTATATTATTTTAAGTTAACTTTTCTAGATTTCTCGTCTGATCTGATCATTAAAATTACATCAATTTGGAATTTATATTTTGTTCTATTTATTTTAATTCTCCTTTGATTTTTGTATATATTCTATACCTGTATTTTTCAACATTTCCTTTTTCGCGGACCATTTGATTTTCAAATCTTCTAGTATTTTAATCATATCACATTGACATGAAACAGATGCTGCCGTCACCATCAATTTCTTCAATCCCCACCCAGACGCTACTATCTAGTTTTGATGAACTTCAACAGCAATTGGCTGATATCACGGTTTGCTTGGCCAACCTATTTCTACTTTGCAACCCCACTTGTTACGACATGTTGATAATTTAATCAATTTAATTATCAGAGAAGTTGCATTGCGCAATCACAGCAAACGCAACCTAATTTTGGTTTCCACTCTCTCTAAATTCAAAAGACAAGCTCAATCCTGACATAATCATCTTAAAGATATCCCTGTCGGCAAGCGTCGCGCATTTGTGCTAACCTATCGCAAATGATTCTTCAACGATGAGCTTGAATCGATCAAACCTCGATCCTCTTTGCTTTCGGCATGGAAAGTAAAATTGAAACATGGAAGAACATTGTTACAGCGGATAAGTGAGCAAGCCACAAGCTCTCTGCCAGTGACATCGACCTTTTCCAAAATTAGTGTCACTTACCCTTGATGAAGCAACCCTACGGAACAACACACGTTAATTGGTGGCATTCTCGGTGACGCTCCATCCCTCGCCCCTATATTGTTAAGTCCATTCCACTTTTAAGGGTTCCCACAAAAAGCTAACACGCATGGTTTGTTCACAAGTTACACCAAGCCATCCCAAACCCTACCGCGATATTGCTCAAATCTCCGCCGCATAACATCCACTATCGGGCCTCATTTCCTAGTTTCCAGTGCTGGCCTGAAGCTCCTACATTCTGCCAACATTACAACCAATTCAGTGGCTCAGAAACGTAAAAGGTGTAATACCTCGTGGATGAACGAGCCATCGAATTATCTCCTACAATAATTTCTTCTCCAAACCATAACATATTCCCACAGGACAGTGAAAACACAACTTCTGAGCTGGCCTCATCGCGAAATGTAACCAATCCCTCTACTGTGACGCTGCATCAGTCCAGTAGCTCGAGCCCTACAAAACCTTCTTTGTCCTGCTTTCAGAACCGTCAACTCCTCCACCCGTCTGACAAGAGCTGGATTAAAAAATCCAGATTGATGACAAAAACTCGACTTTAAGACTCCTGCACGCTTTGTATCTCTGGTCTAATACACTTACTCAGCAATTCCTATCAACTTCGGGTCACTCACACAAAACATCCATCAGCTGAAGATATTTCTATATTCAAACGAATTTTACGAGTGCTTCCTTGTTGTAACTTGGCTGTCTCCTACCATAAATTGTGACGATCTTTTCCTTACAAACAGATATTCCTTTCTCGTAGTGACAGAGCAGTTGACCGAGTATCGGATTAGCTGCATATACCCAATCTCCTATGATTCCTAAGCGTCCAACTACTCCTAAATCATTGGATCCGTAATTCTTTGCATTTTAACTAGTGATGCTAAACCAAAATCTTTCTGCCTGCGTTACCTATCAGCCTATAAATCACTTAATAATTGATAACATTCGTGGGGCCCAACATTTGTCCACACTTTTATCTCAGTCGTCCGATCATTGCATCGTTGTAGAAGATCTTAACATACCTCTTGCTAGTAGTCAAAACTTAACATCATAAAACGATTCTATGCGTTCTCTTCAACAAAGAAGTGGCTAACTTCCAAAGTTGGGAGACCTTACTTAATCTAGACCTATGCCAGGGATCCCTTTTTTCTACTCCAAGAGAGATTATATACATATTCGGGTGTTTCATTAATTTGGAAGAGTTTAGCCAACTCTGTGATGCCATTGTCTGGAGAGAATTAATCATTGACTGCTTATCTTGATGTTTTCCCAAGTCCATAATGTCTTAGCTTTCCTCGTGGCATCTGCTGCCATCATCCAGCACATACGCACGACAAACAAATAAGGCAAATTACTTAAGACATGCGACATCCTTGCATGCACTCTCGCACTCTTACGTATTGACAATAGTATTATATAAATGATCAACAGACAAACGCTCTGCATCGAAATAATTATTCGAACGAATTCCAGCTCGCATAAAAAATACGTGTTAATAAAAGGACCAAAAAATCTCAATCATCAGGACTCAAATTTGCCATACGAAAAAAGCAAACATCTACATTTCGGGTTCTGACTACTCCAGCTTTACTTATGACCATCTGAACTATCTTGTAAATTCCTATTCATATCCACTCCATCTGCTGAGAAGTTCGATGACAAGAACATCAATGGTCTGCATTAGCTCCACATTTCGCCGGTCGCGGTCGTTCAAGCGGTGACAGACCTTAAATCCAAATATTTTTTATCTTTTTAGTGTCTCCAACGGTATGATTACTCTCCTAGGTTGAAACCACTTCAATCTGATTGCTACATTTTTCAAAAGATGTCTCTGAATTACCTCTCTTCCTCCAGAATGGCTTTAGTTAATGATCTAACCTACCCAAAAAATGCATTTCGTTAATCTCCTCATTTAAGGATCACTTTCCAATATCTATCGTACCGGCTTTCACCAAAAACCTTCGACAGTATCATATATAACGAAAATGATCCTTTCGTTAATTCAAGAAACGGCTTTTGAATTTTAGATGATGAACATGGCTTCTTGAATGGACGCTCGTCTTCAACCAATTTAGCTAGTGTCGTTGATCACCGTTATTCCTCCATCTCTAAAGGACATGAGCGTACTCTCCTCTTGTTGATATCTCAAAGACTCGATTCAGTATCGTTTTCCGCGATTGAATCAGCCTTATTGAGCAATAGCATATGCGGTATTATCCTTAAAAGTATGTTTCTATTTTGAAAATCGGTACACGTCTGTAACAGTTGGCAATAGTCATTTGAAATCAGCTCTTACTCGATCTGAAGTCCCCCGGGGTTCAGTACTTGCTCATATACTGTCCAACCTAGCATTTTCACATATTCAGGTTGCAGACAACCAGTTCAAACTGTTTAAATATGCCGATATGATAATAGTATTCAGCAATTCAGCCTCGCCCAGCCCCTCATCTCCAATTATTTAGCTACTATCTTTGCAGCAGTCTCGCCTTAGTGTAATTGGTTTTAAACCCAATGATGATAAGACTCGCTTGGTGAAACCTGTCTCCGACTCAAATTCTCATTTCGCAACTGAAAACCGTTCCCTTGATATTTAATTGACTGACTTGGTTAAGCGCCTAAGCATCGCTTTTTCGAGATTATAAGACTGCTGTATTTTAATCATTTTACAGCAAAAATTGTTAATGGGCTATATTCAAAACCTACGTCTTACCCCTTGTTTTCTATGCCAGCGGATTTTATTTCCATCTCACCTCAGCCTCCTCCCATGTCATTCAGCAAATCGTTTGTCGATTTTTGGAGCGTGTCCTCCCTTATGGTCAAAACTGTTGTGAGTACCTACTCCATGAAAATCTCCTACATCTACGGTTCATTCGACAATTATGAGTCAGTTACTTTGTTCATAAGGTGTCAACTTGCATTTCTCTGTCAAATGTCGCTCATCTTAATCACCTCTACGTCACGCGCAATTGCAACAATTCAATTAAATCTAACCATATCTTCAACAACTTTAACACCCATAATACTATTCTGACAATATTTTTTATCTCTAGCCTCTCCAAAAGTTTTAGAACGTTAACTTATTTTTCGCTTTGATTCAATCTTAGGCATCTAACAGGCGATTCTAAACATCATCGGTAAACGCATATTAACTGTTTACAATTGTCTATTGATATTCCATAATTGCTCTACTAAAGCTCTTCATTCTATTTCAGCTTCTCTAACGGAAGCTTAACAGAATACGACAAAATTTGATCGTCGCGCTTCCATATTTAGTAGAAAACCTGTTGTTTGTCTCACTTGGTTCTTTCTGAAACAAAACGCTATATTCACGCAAGTTTATGCAGCAAATCCTACACAGGACATTTATATCTTGACTTTTCACGAGCTTTTGCGCTATTCCATTTTATCCTAGTCATTTGAATTTTATGTTTCTTCACAAGAAACTGACACGATGTTGTATAAAACAGTTTCCGTTTTCAACTTCTAACAACCATGCGGTTATCAGCATCGCAAAACAATAGCTAGTCCCTATTTCACTCAAGTATCCATAATCCTACTCATGAATTGTATCTTTGTTACCAAATAAAAATCTATTATTATTCAAGAAAAATAAGGATGATTCTTAAATGAGAAAAATCTCACATTAAAACAAGTAAATCTGATTTATCACAGGGTATTTTAAACAAAGAATTTAGTAAATGATACATACCAATTTTCGATGATATCTCGTCTGTAAAAAATCTGGACAAACTTCTTGATTTGTTATCTACTTTTCGTACTATAGCATCAGCAAGGATGCCTTGTGTCATAAGTTGAGTAAATGTTACAACGCCGGGTTCAACTAATGGTATCTGATTCAACATTTTTTGCAAAGAAAACTGTCGCTCATCTACCCAATGTCGAAAGGATAACTTTTCGCGTAAATATGGAAACCCAGACTTTAAAGGGATCACTGACAATAAAATCTTACCCTATGTGTTAATAGATGTTCAACAGTAACATTTTTTGCAATAAACTCTGGTACAAATTTTGAAATCAAATCAGATTCAGAAATCGCTTTACTATAAACAAATTATAATAAGAAAGCTTACCGCTGTTTTAAGAGTGCAAACGAAAATGATGTAATAAGCGACGAAAGTCCGAATATTTGAGTAATTATCTCCCCATTCCACGGAATTAAAAATCTTTTATCTCCATATCCGCCAACTAAATCCAGAGCTTTATTTCCCAGTTTGTAAACAGCAAAGGAAGACCCAACATCACTATTCTTTTCTATGAAATTGCTAATTTTATGCAATAAAAACAAAACCTGTAATATTTCGCAGCTGGTCGAAGTTCATGTAAACTTGAACCATCTATGATTGGAGGCATATAGCAAACACGTTGAATATAAATGGATAAGAGCAAAATAAAAAGGCATGAACACACAAGTATCCATTTCATTTGTAGAGTAATCCTAGCGATTATTATATTTTTGAATATACAAATTATTACTAAAAAAAGTCCAAACCATAAAACGTTCTACAAGAATCTTTTCTTTCATTAAAAAAGGAAAATATTACTGAGTACATTTTTGATTGAAAGCTTTAAAAAGAAAAAACTAATTCGCCATCTAGCATATCTTTTACAATTGTATTTTTGCATAGACGAATTACCCATATCGTCTATTTTCGCGCTTCTTTATAAAATTTTTTATTGAGTGTAAAACGTCTCGACTTTAAGTAAATGCCGTGCCACGTACCAAAGCGAATAGATGCCAAGAAGGCTGTTGGGAAACTTTAGTAGGACCGGAATTGCGTTCTCCGGAAAATGCTGAGAAAATTAGATAGAGTATTAGTGTCTATAAATATTCCTAGACACTTGAGACCGGCTCTGGTTAACTGTCTGGTGTTCCTTCTGTTGTGGTATAGAAATCAGCGGCGGAAGACTGCGTGAAGGCTCAGATTTGTGTCGTTGACGATCTGCGACAACACCGTGGTGACTGGCACACGTAGAGGCACAATAAATAGATGTTGCTACGTCTCAGTAGTTGTGCAGCAACAAGACTGGCGTGATAAGGTGACTGATTGTGAAGCGTAGGTGAACAGTCAGTGTGACAAGAGACAGCACGTACACATAGTGCGCAATCGAATTCAAACATGATTATGACAAGCATGGTAGATGCACCGTGCTTGTATAGCGCGAACACGAAAGCTCACACGCCAATAGTTAACGGAAAAATTTTCTTGTTTTAATTGGTGGCGCGTAAACTTAATTTTTATTTCTTTTAGGCAATTTGTCGGCTAATTGTTCTTAGGCCGTTACATCACTTTCCTCTCTGAAAAAAAGAAAAAATATTCCTTTCGGCGAGGCTTGATAAGAAATGTAGGGCAGAATTCGAACCACGTTAAGCAACTGGTTATTATTCTGGCCATAGCTATTTTTGAAAACTGTACCGTAAATGCTGGGCTGAAATGTGTTCGTTGGTTGCTTGAACAATGATATAATGCCAAATAACCACTATGAATTGCTACAAAAATCGTTAGCTGTAGTTGCCGGTCATACTGCTTGAGGCAAAATAGAGCAGTGTAAGTTTTGAAGAGCCGCAGCGTGAGGATTTCAGGGTAGATTGCCAATGAAGTTACCAGGTATAAGTTGAAACCTGGACAGGCTGTATCGCCGTCAATGTGTTTAAATACGACCAAAAGAGCTAGTGTGTGCTCAACTTTGTGGTCATGATAATTGTAGAGTGGTCATTGTGCAACTGATGAAGTTGAGAGATGCATTGAAAGTGGCCTGTACCATGATATGAAGCCGATAACAACTAAGTGTTGCTACACAAGGCGTTACCTATATGTAGCTGGTTATAACAACATAGGCAATATGAGCTCCGGTGTCAGACATACGTTACAATAAAAATACATATACATGAAAATCAAAGACTAACGACAAAACGTTTACTCTAATATTGCCGCAGAGATGGTATAATACCAAAGAACTCTTGAAATAATGCTACACAATTATTAGCTAAGAACATATTGTAGGGGGATTTTTACGGGGTAGATAATGTAAGATGTTGTACCATTCCTACATAGACCTGGTAGCTGCTGTTGAGATCCTTACTTATGATTAGTCCCCGACCTTTTTCCGAAGGGTGATGTGAGAAGGCTAAGTCGAATTATCATTCGTCTATTGTACACAATGTTGCAAAGAAAAAATTCACAAATAGTCCAAATGACCGTGCTATAGACGGCAACAAAATTGAATGTCTTATACACAAGTTATTATCAATTCACAGTTAAGAGAAATACTGTGTAAAAACAGAATTAGATTTGTAACGACACAAATTAATGGCCGACATATTGCGTAAATTAAATTCAATTTTATTTACGTTGCACCAATGAGAAAAAAGCGAAACTTGCCGTTTAACCAATAGTGTGCAAGTAGGCATGGTATGCTGTTTAAGCACGGCAATTTACCATGCAAGCCAGTTGTGGCATTTGCGATCTACCTTACGTCACGCGTGTGCGTTCTGTCGGCTGTCAATACCTACGCTGGTGATTTGATAAATTCACCAACAATTGGCTACATCCGTGACTCATCTTGTTGCGGTATAACCAGCGAGACGAGCCAATTCATTGCAGAACCTGAATGACGTTATCCACATCGTGAAAACAGCTCAACCACGGGAGCGACAACTCAACCAGAGTCCACCCAAGGCTCTAGAACATCTTCACACTGAACAATTCAGGAGAACGCATTACCAGGCCCTATTAAGGGCCCCCTATCAGTAACAAATCTCTATTCAGAGCACCTTAACCGAGTTTGTAACGTCGTACGGAATTTACTTGAAGCCGGGGCGTTTACAAAATTGGTGACCGCGCCAGGATATTGATTGTTCTGATTTTTTTTGGTCTAAATAAAATTGACTTCCTTTTTCATTTATTTGGGATAAAAATAGATTGACATTTGCGTTTTCTTTACCCTGATCGTGGTTTTCTGGGAATTCTGTTGGGTATATATTCGTGGATTTGTGGTGAATTTTTTTTGGGGGGTATAATAATAATAATACCTCTGTTCGTCTTTCCTACGTACAAAACGGCACCGTACGTACTGGACAGGCTAAATTGCGGATAATTTCAATTTTTGGAAGCAGTTACTGTTCTGCGCTCATTCAACTGTGGAAAATAATAATACATTGGCATCAAAGGCCAGCGGGGCCTCTGTTTATCTTTTCTACGTACAAAACGGTACCGTACGTACTCGACAGGCTCAATTGCGAATTTTTGGAAGCAGTTACTTTGACGTGCTGCGCTCATTCAACTGTGGAAGCTGTTTGTGGGTAAGCGTTTCGTTAAAGTATATTTATATATTTTCATATTGCTTATAAATATATGCTTTCAAGATCCCGTAAGATTGTTAAAATGTCAGGTCCAATTATAGATATTGATGTTCCTGTTTGGGATGGAGATAGTGAGCTATTCTTTATGCGCGTAGACTCCGCTTTCTCCCCGTTTCCTGACTATGACAGTCACCAAAAACTGTCGAAGGTTTTTGCTAAACTACCTTCTTAATTGCAGCGACGGATTTATCCTAAGCTTGAGGCCATTAGGAAGCTACCTAATCCCATTTTGGGCCTATAAAAGGAGGTAGAATCCTTGTTTGGACCCACGGAAACTGAGCAGATAATAAACAAATATGCGCAGTTAGATATGCCAAATCTTGGCCCCATCGAAATATTGAGGGACTAACGGAAACGTTGGTATAAAACCAACATTTCTGACCATGAGGCTAAGGTTGATTTTATTAACAATCTTCCACAAACATTAAAACTCTTTAAGGAGTTGCCTTGATGCGCACCTGGAATATTTGTAATTACCTGATCTGCGTTTTGCCTAACGCAGCTTTCATTGTTCCAGTAATTTTCTTTCATCAATATATTTCGGCCTTGCTTACCGAAGGCCTTCATCAGTTGCATTTCACAAAACAAATGAAGCAAGACACTTGCTTCACAGCTGCAAGAGAGTACTCGTTCGCAACAATAATGTTGTTGCACCACTACAACCAAAGTATCGCGGTCCTTACTCGAATTTGCTCAGACAACCAAAATACTTCATTATTATGCAAGGCGCTACACCGACATCAGTAAGCATAGACAGGTTCAAACGTTTATCGAACCGCCTGATCCTGAGAGCGTTCAACCTTCAACACACGTCTCAGGCTCCGTCTGCCCACAATCTCAATATCCTGCATTGTATAACGCGAAATTGATTTTTTAACATTAACTATCAAAAAAAATTTTTAACCTTACGTTATTTTTTCGTATTTGTCTCACGTGGCATAACCAGCTGTTCTTAGCTAACAATTGTGTAGCATTTTTGAACAGTTCTTTGGTATTATGCCATCTCTGAGGCAATGTTCGTGTACATATTTTTATGTAGTTACCTTTGATTTTAATGTATATATTTTTACATTATAATGTATTTATCACACATGACATTACACTGCCTATTTTGGTATGACCAGCTACTTAGAGCTAACGCTTTCGTGTAGCAACACTAAGTAGTGATCAGCTTCATATCATGGTAAAGGCCACTTTCAATGCATATCTCAACTTTATCAATTGCACAAAGACCACTCTACAAATGTCATGACCACAACGTCGAGCACTCTAGCTCCTTTGGTCGTATACAAACACATTGACAACGATCCAACCTGCTTAGGTTTTAACTTAAACCTGGCAAATTCAGAGGCAATTTACCTCGAAATCTTCACGCTGCGGCTCCTCAAACTTACACTGCTCTATTTTACCTCACGTGGTATGACAGACCACTAGAGCTAACAATTTGTGTAGCAATTCCTAGTGGTTACCTGGCATCATATCATTGTTGAAGCAACCAACAAGCATATTTAAGCCTAGCATTTATGGTTCATCATATGTTTCGAACTCCGTCATGCATTTCTTATCTAGCCTCGCAAAGAGGAATTTTTTTCCTTTTTTTCAGAGAGGAAAGTGTTGTAACGACACAAATTAATGGCCGACATATTGCGTAAATTAAATTCAATTTTATTTACGTTGCACCAATGAGAAAAAAGCGAAACTTGCCGTTTAACCAATAGTGTGCAAGTAGGCATGGCATGCTATTTAAGCACGGCAATTTACCATGCAAGCCAGTTGTGGCATTTGCGATCTACCTTACGTCACGCGTGTGCGTTCTGTCGGCTGTCAATACCTACGCTGGTGATTTGATAGTTTCACCAACAATTGGCTACATCCGTGACTCATCTTGTTGCGGTATAACCAGCGAGACGAGCCAATTCATTGCAGAACCTGAATGACGTTATCCACATCGTGAAAACAGCTCAACCACGGGAGCGACAACTCAACCAGAGTCCACCCAAGGCTCTAGAACATCTTCACACTGAACAATTCAGGAGAACGCATTACCAGGCCCTCTTAAGGGCCCCCTATCAGTAACAAATCTCTATTCAGAGCACCTTAACCGAGTTTGTAACGTCGTACGGCATTTACTTGAAGCCGGGGCGTTTACAAAATTGGCGACCGCGCCAGGATATTGATTGTTCTGATTTTTTTTGGTCTAAATAAAATTGACTTCCTTTTTCATTTATTTGGGATATAAATAGATTGACATTTGCGTTTTCTTTACCTTGATCATGGTTTTCTGGGAATTCTGTTGGGTATATATTCGTAGATTTGTGGTGAATTTTTTTTGGGGGGTACAATAATAATAATACCTCTGTTCGTCTTTCCTACGTACAAAACGGCACCGTACGTACTGGACAGGCTAAATTGCGGATAATTTCAATTTTTGGAAGCAGTTACTGTTCTGCGCTCATTCAACTGTGGAAAATAATAATACATTGGCATCAAAGGCCAGCGGGGCCTCTGTTTATCTTTTCTACGTACAAAACGGTACCGTACGTACTCGACAGGCTCAATTGCGAATTTTTGGAAGCAGTTACTTTGACGTGCTGCGCTCATTCAACTGTGGAAGCTGTTTGTGGGTAAGCGTTTCGTTAAAGTATATTTATATATTTTCATATTGCTTATAAATATATGCTTTCAAGATCCCGTAAGATTGTTAAAATGTCAGGTCCAATTATAGATATTGATGTTCCTGTTTGGGATGGAGATAGTGAGCTATTCTTTATGCGCGTAGACTCCGCTTTCTCCCCGTTTCCTGACTATGACAGTCACCAAAAACTGTCGAAGGTTTTTGCTAAACTACCTTCTTAATTGCAGCGACGGATTTATCCTAAGCTTGAGGCCATTAGGAAGCTACCCAATCCCATTTTGGGCCTACAAAACAAGGTAGAATCCTTGCTTGGACCCACTGAAACTGAGCAGATAATAAACAAATATGCGCAGTTAGATATGCCAAATCTTGGCCCCATCGAAATATTGAGGGAATAACGGAAACGTTGGTATAAAACCAACATTTCTGACCATGAGGCTAAGGTTGATTTTATTAACAATCTTCCACAAACATTAAAACTCTTTAAGGAGTTGCCTTGATGCGCACCTGGAATATTTGTAATTACCTGATCTGCGTTTTGCCTAACGCAGCTTTCATTGTTCCAGTAATTTTCTTTCATCAATATATTTCGGCCTTGCTTACCGAAGGCCTTCATCAGTTGCATTTCACAAAACAAATGAAGCAAGACACTTGCTTCACAGCTGCAAGAGAGTACTCGTTCGCAACAATAATGTTGTTGCACCACTACAACCAAAGTATCGCGGTCCTTACTCGAATTTGCTCAGACAACCAAAATACTTCATTATTATGCAAGGCGCTACACCGACATCAGTAAGCATAGACAGGTTCAAACGTTTATCGAACCGCCTGATCCTGAGAGCGTTCAACCTTCAACACACGTCTCAGGCTCCGTCTGCCCACAATCTCAATATCCTGCATTGTATAACGCGAAATTGATTTTTTAACATTAACTATCAAAAAAAATTTTTAACCTTACGTTATTTTTTCGTATTTGTCTCACGTGGCATAACCAGCTGTTCTTAGCTAACAATTGTGTAGCATTTTTGAACAGTTCTTTGGTATTATGCCATCTCTGAGGCAATGTACGTGTACATATTTTTATGTAGTTACCTTTGATTTTAATGTATATATTTTTACATTATAATGTATTTATCACACATGACATTACACTGCCTATTTTGGTATGACCAGCTACTTAGAGCTAACGCTTTTGTGTAGCAACACTAAGTAGTGATCAGCTTCATATCATGGTAAAGGCCACTTTCAATGCATATCTCAACTTTATCAATTGCACAAAGACCACTCTACAAATGTCATGAACACAACGTTGAGCACTCTAGCTCCTTTGGTCGTATACAAACACATTGACAACGATCCAACCTGCTTAGGTTTTAACTTAAAGCTGGCAAATTCAGAGGCAATTTACCTCGAAATCTTCACGCTGCGGCTCCTCAAACTTACACTGCTCTATTTTACCTCACGTAGTATGACAGACCACTAGAGCTAACAATTTGTGTAGCAATTCTTAGTGGTTACCTGGCATCATATCATTTTTGAAGCAACCAACAAGCATATTTAAGCCTAGCATTTATGGTTCATCATATGTTTCGAACTCCGTCATGCATTTCTTATCTAGCCTCGCAAAGAGGAATTTTTTTCCTTTTTTTCAGAGAGGAAAGTGTTGTAACGACACAAATTAATGGCCGACATATTGCGTAAATTAAATTCAATTTTATTTACGTTGCACCAATGAGAAAAAAGCGAAACTTGCCGTTTAACCAATAGTGTGCAAGTAGGCATGGTATGCTATTTAAGCACGGCAATTTACCATGCAAGCCAGTTGTGGCATTTTGCGATCTACCTTACGTCACGCGTGTGCGTTCTGTCGGCTGTCAATACCTACGCTGGTGATTTGATAGTTTCACCAACAATTGGCTACATCCGTGACTCATCTTGTTGCGGTACAACCAGCGAGACGAGCCAATTAATTGCAGAACCTGAACGACGTTATCCATATCGTGATTACAGCTCAACCACGGGAGCGACAACTCAACCAGAGTCCACCCAAGGCTCAGAACATCTTCACACTGAACAATTCAGGAGAACGCATTACCAGGCCCTATTAAGGGCCCCCTATCAGTAACAAATCCTTATTCAGAGCACCTTAACCGAGTTTGTTATGTCGTACGGCATTTACTTGAAGCCGGGGCGTTTACAGATTATTTGACCTTAAAGAGCTCTGTATTTGTCAAAATTGAACATCGTTGGGTTGTAACGCGGAGTCGTGTGTTACATACTCCCTCCCTGACAATGAAAATTAATACACAGGAGGTGTTATTGCTCTGCCCTAACGTGTAAGCACTGATGGCTCTGTCGACACTGATTCTGGTTCCTCAATATCTCGCGGCGGCGTGACGGCGTCAGTTGACTCAGTTGTTGGTGAGATGTCGGGCGTCAGTCCGTAATAAGTAAAACTGTCTGGCGGTGGAATCATCGTTTCTTCAACGCCTGATAGATCATCATCGCGGAAGAGCGGGTCACTTAGATCAACGTCGGCCGGGGACAGTCTGTGTTTGGAGACAACTTCAGCTTTGCCATTAATCTCCAAAATGATGTAATTCTGACGTCGATCTAACAAACGATAAGGACCGCGCGTCGGTTTGGTTAGAATCCTGTTATCCATGTCGTTGTTGGCGAAGAACCATTTGCAGCTATCAAAATCTTTGCGTTTATATATTGGACCATATTGTTGACGTGTAGGACAGATCGGCCGATTCTGAGCGTTATACTGTAGGTAACTGCGAAGTGGAAACAGAAATGCCGGATCGTTCATCGATGTTGCAGTTTCAGAGCGTGATCGGACTAGTTTGCCAGGCAGCCGTAGACATTCGCCAAATACCATTTCAGCGGAACTACATTTGATCGGCTCACGAGGTCTTGTACGCATTGATAGGAGTACTTTCGGTATGGCCGCAAGCCAATTTTCTTCTGGGCTGGCCTTGAGCGCCGCTTTTAGTTCTCGGTGAGGCCTTTCGACGAAACAATTTGCTCTCGGATTGAGAGCGCCGGTCACGGAGTGTTTGACACCATAGTATTTCAGTAGGGCTGCAAACTCTTTGCCGAGGAACTGTGCGCCACGATCGGTTGTCACTTCAGCTGGAGCACCAAACAGAGCGAACCAATTGAGCTCTAAAGCATAACTGACAATGTCTTGGTTTATGTCTGGCAGTGGTATGGCCTC
This sequence comes from Eudiplozoon nipponicum, assembly GCA_029291075.1. NCBI lineage: Eukaryota > Metazoa > Platyhelminthes > Monogenea > Mazocraeidea > Diplozoidae > Eudiplozoon > Eudiplozoon nipponicum. Next base: position 17,552 of record JAQBSW010001167.1, on the reverse strand, counting down.
ATAACATAGAATGTTGCGATCCCGTATTGACAGTAGATATCGCATATTGTTCATGGCAGGTAAGATTACCAGATCAACGTGTATGCACGTGAACCGAACTTTGGGCACTTAGATGACTTGTAGCGCCGTTTTGGTGTGTCTCGTCATTTTGCATTTCTGTCATTCTAGACATTGATTTAACCACTTCTTGACATCTCACCGCATGCCAGGCCAAAAATACGTTCTGGATAGAATTTCCACTGAGGCTTCACCAGATGGGTGGCTCATTGAATGGTAAACCTCAAAGATCTTGTAACGGAGTTTTTCAGGTATAAACGGCCAAAGGCCCACGCCATTTATTTCACACTGCAGCAGAGTTCCATTGTAATCAAATGTTTTCAGGCGATTGACATCAAATGTCCGAAGTGATGGATCATCTTGCTGAGCTGCCTTCAATTCCTGAGTGCTTATAGGTGAAGGACACAGAATAGAAGCACAGAGTTTTACAGGACGGCTAAAAGAGTCTGCGACCACGTTTTCTGATCCTTTGACATGAGTGACTTCATATTCATACTCGTGTATTCGTGTACGTTGTGAGTTGACACGCCGTGAATATAAATACTCTTTCTTTCCTCTAAGAATCGGGAGTAGAGGAAGATGGTCTTCGTAGATCTTGAACTTTCGGCCATCCAGATAGGTATGGAAGTGTAGGATCGACCGGTAGATTGCAAGTAACTCTTTCCCTAATGTATCATATCGCGTCTCGCGAGGTTGTAGTTTTTGCAAGTAGAAGGCGATTGGTCGGTGTGTGCCAATGATGCACTTTTCAAGTACTGTGCCTATGGTAACGTCGGATGCGTCAGTCATCAATTCAAAAGGTTGAGACCAATCAGGAGAATCTAGCATGTTCACTTTTCATAAGGCCCTTTTGGCATCCTCGTAAGCCTGCATGTTGTCCACGTTAAGCTGAATCAGTTGTGATTTCTTGACGAAACGGCTTTCTGGCACGAGATATTTGTGAAGAGGTACCAGAATCTTGGCAAGGCAAATACGAATCGAGAATAGTAGTTTATCTTGCCCAAGAATCGTCGTAATGCTCGAACGGTGGTTGGAGGCTGTAGATCTTGAATAGCAGAAACCTTAGCAGGTATAAGTTTCATGCTTTCCTCGGAAATTTTATGACCCAGGAATTCAATTGCTTTTGTGCAAAGACGCATTTGTTGCCATGAAGTCGGAGGCCATAGTCTGCTAGACGTGTGATTAGAATATCAATATGCTGTATATGTTCTGACATTGAGTTTGAGAATACCAGGATGTCGTCTAATTAGGGAATTAAAAATTATATACCATCTAGTATTTTGTTCATAACGCTTTGGAAAGTTTGCGAGGCATTCTTGAGACCGAAAGGCATATAATGATATTCGTGAGTGCCATCTCCTGTGAATCTGAGTGCAGTATATGATACGGAGTCTTTGTTCATCGGTACTTGATAATAGGCTTTCACTAGGTCGAGTTTTGAATACACAGCATGACCAATAGCAAATCTGAGTAGGTCAGCTGGATTTGGCAGGATGTACGAATCAGACTGTGTGCAAGAATTGAGAATACGATAATCCCCGCATGCCCTGAATGTTGTTGGTTCACTCTTTGGTACTACTACCACAGGCGACGCATAAGGTTAGCTGGATCGTGTATAGATGCCTTGTTGATGTAGGATTGCGAATTCTTGCTCGGCGGCCTTATGTTTGTGCGGTGCCAATGGTCGTGCCCTTGGAGGATGAGGAATTGGTTTCAATAAGATGATACGATGGGCTATGATGGCACGCTTCCTCTTGAGATCGGGCATGAAGGAGATAGGTTTGAAGATCTCTTCATGTCGTTTCATAACATCGTCCAGTTGCGGTACATGAGGATCTGGAGGAATTAGCTGTATGGATGAGACTGCTTCAGCGCGAGTCGTATGTATTAGTGCGAATGAAAGCAACTGATTGTCTGCAGTGCGTATCTCTCGTGTTCTTGGACGAATGGTAAGGTCAAAGTGTTCGAGAAAGTCACGCCCAATGATGTTTCTTGTCGTATTGGCAGTAATGAAAGGATATTTTAAACATCTTTTTGAGTTTGAGAACGAGATTGTGTGTACTCGTAACCCAAACCTCGCTATATTGGAGCCATTAGCGCAGGTGAGATTGCTGGTGTCGACTGGGTGAGTAGGTTCGAAATAATTGTGGCGTAGTAAGCTTACATCTGATCTAGTGTCTATGAGAAATAATTCGCCAGAGGTTGCGTCACGGATGAGAAAGTATGTCGATAGTGGCAACTGACGATGGGACTGGTTGCTTGCATTTGGGCGTTTGAAGCATGACTTGACTGGAGCCGTCTTTGTAAATACAATAGGTTGATTGCGCTCTACCGCGAAAGCAACGTGCTTCGAGCCATCAGACGTGGAGCGGCCAAAAATCTTGGGATGATCAGCCTCTACTGCCGCAGAAGAGGCTGATCCCAGCAGTTTTCCGAACCTTCCATATGCGGATCCTCCTGAGTTGTTGAAGGTGACCGCGCTCACTTAAACTTTGCGTCTGTGCCGGAGAATTTGCAGCTGTTTCTGAGGCAATAGCGTGTGGAGTGGCCATAGCTGCGGTGATTCGAACACCACTCCGCCGGTAACTGTGGAACTGAAGCCCAGCCAATCGATGTAGACCTCCTGGCGCTATTTCGGGACTGTGGTCGACGCTGGTCACTCCTGCTCTGGTCGCGTCTATTATGGACGGCATCGACTGAGGCCGAATTAGGCCTGACGGTGAGGTTCTCGAGCAGGTTGATAAGGCGCTCATTCGTGACATTTATTACGGCTGATGATGCGGTGGATTGGTATCGGACAGTCGTAAGGTAATGTAACCGTTCTCTGGAGCAGGTGAGCTGTAGTGGTGTTTCTTCCATCATTTGTTTAGACGTGCCGGCAGAACGTCGTCTTGCCTTTTGAAGGATTCACACAGGATCGTGGCCATCTCTTGGAGTGTCGGAGGGAGCTTCTGTATGAATGGTCGCATTAAGATTTCCTTGGGTAGGTTGAATTCCAGGGCTTTCTGCTCCATCTCCCTAAATAGCTCAGAAGGCGTGTGGCTCAACAATTATATAAGCCTGTCTTCTCGATCTGGAGTCAAGTGCTGCTTGACGGCGCGTTGCAGGCTCTGCCATGGCTGCGCACATGTTCCCTCAGTGTATAGATGCAGAATATCTTTGAGTCCGCTTCTGAAAGAAATTGTGATCGTCTCCCAAGCCCTGTAAAATATTGAATCATCGTTTGCTATATTGGACACCTTGGCCAATAAAGTAACATCGTCGACCAACTCGTCAAGGTATTCTGGATCAAATTAGCATATTTTGTACTGTGTCCATCTGTTGGTGCGGCCTGTTGATGGGCTCACCACCGGGCTTCCTGCATTTCCTGAACTGGACGTCATCTTATATGTGTTAGTGTTGTCGAGAATAGATGGCAGTGTAACATCGTCCTCACCCGTCATCGTGCGGCTGTCTTCGAGCATTGTGATCTCGAGCGGGTGATTTTCTGTGATATGTGTATTAGAATTTACTTTCCTTCGTGGCATTCATCCAAAGTGCTTGAAGTTCTCAAAATCTAGATGCTGAATAATTCTTTGTTGGCTGTGAGTTCGACGAAACGGAGCACCATTTATATAGGGGGATTTTTGCGGAGTAGCTAATGTAAAATGTTGAACCATTCCTACATAGACCTGGTAGCTGCTGGTGAGATCCGTGCTTATGATTAGTCCCCGACCTTTTTCCGATGGGTGATGTAAGAAGGCTAAGTCGAATCCTCATACGTCTATTGTACACATTGTTGCAAAGAAAAAAATCACAGTTAGTCAAAGTTGACCGTACTCAAGACGGCAACAAAACAATATATTGTCAACGAAATTGAATGTCTTATACGCAAGTAATTATGACGTCACAGTTAAGAGAAATATTGTGTAAAATCAGACTTAGATTATTTGACCTTAAAGGGCACTATATCTGTCAAAATTAAGCATCGTTGGGTTATAACGCGGAGCCGCCTGTTACAATATAATTATACCATGTGAGACAAGTGAGCGTGAGAAGTAAATGAATCATGTGGATACACATAGTTCTCCTTGCGTGACATAGAGCGCAAGTTGTGCGCATAAAGTTAAATATTTGACACGTAAAATAACGAGAAATTAATGTTAAAAAAATTATTAGTTATACGCTATGCAAAGCAATCTATTGCTAATTTGAGATTGTAGGCAGAGAGAGCCTGAGACGGGTGTAGAAGATTGTATGTTCCTAGGATTAGGCAGTTTGACAAAAAATTTCAACCTGTCTATGCTTAACGATGTAGGGGTCGCACATTGCATGATAATGAAGTATTTCGGCTGTATGAGTAAATCGGGTAAGGACCGCGATACTTTGGTTGTAGTGGTGAAACAACAGAGTCGTTGCAAACGAGTACTCTCTTGCAGCTGTGAAGCTGCGGATGAACGAAGACTGAACGAGGCGAATATCTCGGCTGCTGTTCAGCAATGTTACTGAAATGACGTTGGAGGTGGGTAGCTTCGCCTTATGCATCATTCTGTGCGGGTTATATACGTGGGAACTGACTAGACAGGCGTAGATCCATTCCATACAAGAGTTGTTACGAGACGTTTTAATAGATTTACGAGTACGGACCCGAATGGCAAGCAGAAATGAAGGTTGTGGATCGACCCAATTACCATTAATGGACGCGGATGCTAATGCCGCATTGAGTTCCTTATGCATTCTCTCTATCATACCGTTAGATTGGGGATGGTAGGCAGTCGTCTCGCGTAAGTGCATCCCATGAACCGCAAGGTGGTTTTGAAACAATCCAAAGAGAAGCAAGTGCTTCTATCGGTGTTGACCTCTTCGGGAACACCATAATGGGATATCCATGCAGAGGTAAAACTATTAGTGACTTCGTCTGCAGTAAAGGTAACAAGAGTTAATGCCTCAGGCCAACGTGTAAATCTATCAATCATAGAAGGTATTTGAAACCTTGAAATTTAGTCAGAAGAATTATGTCGATGAGGACGATGGCTAGGCGAGAAGTAGTTTGGAAATGCAGCAATTTAGAACGAGTGTGCCGTGTGATCTTGTTTTTCTGGCAAATGACACTGTCGTAGACCCATCGTTTAGCATTCTGTCTAAGCCTGTGACTCCAGAAACCATTTGTAAGAAGTCGGGTAGTCGCCTTGCTTTCTGGGTGAGAAATTGAGTGAATTTGGTCGAAAACATTTCTCTGAAGGCTGGCCGGCAGAACTGGCTTGTTGGGCTGCATACCTTTGAAGTAAACAATAAGTAAGTCTTCCCAGAGACGAACTTGGTAGGATGACGGGCTTCTGATCTTTGAGTGTGAATAACACCGCGCTGTTCCGTTCGTAGGAGGGATGGCGTAAGTACAGGCTCTTTGGGCGTCACAGAGTTGACTGTAAATGGTGACGGCAAATGTGGTTGTAGCGAGACGTCTGGCCTAGAAAGCGCGTCTGCAATGAAGTTCTGTTTGCCCTTGATATGAATGATGTCGAATTGCCATTTGCTCAGATGAGACAGCTGTCTTTCCATTCTGGCAGAGTACTTAGCGATAGTTGAAGTCGCGTTTCAAAGTGCGCGAACTGATGGTGCATGGTGTGTGAAAATATCAAATCTGCTGCTGCCAATGATGTTGACAAAATGTCGTACTGCATCGTGGATGACGAGGAGTTCTCGACCGAAAGTGTCATATATTGTTTATACTGGTTGGACAGTACGCGAGTAAAAAATGATAGGCTTCCGAAATCTGTAGATCTCTTGGTCCAACGCGGCTTCAATAGCAATCTCGGAAGCATCTGTCGTGAATAGAAATGGTCGTTGAAAATCTGGATGCGTTAGCATTGTATCATTTGCTAATTAGTTAATGGCGAGTCGAAGTAATTCCTCGTCTTCATATGACCAAGATATGATGGAATTCTTGCTAAGTCCTTTTCGATTCCACAGGTGCCTACACGAAGGATAAAGGCCGGGAAGGAACTTGCGATAGTAGTTTAGGACTCCCAAAATTTTCTGCAACTAGCTAACAGTCTTTGGTGACTTGATATCCCTGATTAAATTCTCCTTTGACGGCAAGGGTTGAATACCTTGTGGCGTGATACGATGCCCTAGGAAGTCCACAGATGTAGATGCAATCTGCGTCTTGTCACAGTTGATCTTGAGTCCGTGGATTGATAAGTGTGAGAGGACATTTCTTAGATGCTTGGCATGAGTTTCTAAGTCTGCACTGAATACCATTATGTCATCAAGATATGACATACAGTAAGCTGCGTCGTAGGGAATTATGTTGCCCATGAATCTTTGAAATGTCTGTGTAGCATACTTAAGTACAAAAGGCGTGTAAAAATATTCGAGAAGGCTAAATGGAGTGATGACCGTAGTCTTTTCAATATCTTCTGGCGCTACCGGGATGTGGTGGTGGGCTTGTCGGAGGTCAATCACTGAGAATAAATTGTTGCCGTTGAGTTTTTCAAGTAAGGTGTTAATATTGGGAATGTGATATGCGTCAGATTTTGTCACTGAATTTAACTTGCAATAATCTCCACAGGCTCTGTACGATCCGTTTTACTTGGAGACTAAGTGCAGTAGTGAGCCCATGAACTTTTAGATGGTCTGATCCTTCCCTCCTCCAAAAGCCTTGAAAATTCCTCTTGGGCAGCTTTCACTTTAGCAGGGGCCAGTGGTGCTCTTGAGTACAATAGGTTGTCCTTCTGTGACGATATGGTGCATCGTGTTGAAGACTCGTACCTCTGACTTGCTGAGATCGAAAAGCGACTTTTGTTCTCGAAGAGCTGCCGATATCTCTGCTGAATGATGCACTAAAGTTGGCTGAATCACATGTAACTCCAAACGCTCGGAGTCAAGTGTCCAAAAACTTTGCTCAAGTCCGGTGGAGAAGTCGATGATCTTTTGATTGGCAAGATCAACAATGAGCCAATATTTTAAAAGGAAATCTAGAACTATAATGTTGTGTGAAACCTTCGCGACGATGAAGTTATGAGTAAATTTTCACCGTAATTCTTTGTTGAGTGTGCGATGCAGGCAGCCAAAAGTAAGTATGGGTTCCCCCGTAGCTGTTGTGAATAAAACACCTATCGACATCTCCGTCATTGAATGACGCTTGAGAACTGAGACTGATGCACCTGCGTCTACGATGAGTTCTTCGCCATTTCTGACATCAATAAGGTGCAGGAGTTCGTTGGGCTGTTTGGCCGGGTCATACAAATTAGTAGGCTGGTCATTGCGACTGATATTGTCAGTTTTGCTGTTTATATGGTATATTTGGCTTGGACGAACAGAGTCAATAGGAATGTCAGATTGTAAATGATTGCTTCCTTGTGGCGCTGTTGATGCCGTTGATGCGCACAAAGTACGATCTTTGTCTTTCTGCGCAATACGTTTCCCGATCCTGCTGCTCCACTGCGACGGTTTGCTGTGGCCTATCCCGTCAACTTCCGAACGACAGAGATAGACTTGAGTTTAAAAATAAACTTCTGGTGATTATAGCACCAGTTCTTTTGGGCATATCTATTAGAAGATTGTTTGGATTACTGTTATTTCGTGTTTTGGGAGGAAACGTGTGTCATGCGTTCACCTGGTTTAGCTCGGATTACCCTATTGTTAATCGTTCTAGAACTTTAGACATGTTCGCTGTTGTCCTCTCTAAAGAGCTGATCCTATCATCCTGCGGGGAAGGACAAAAGCTGACGAATTTAACTTACGTTCCATAACCCTAAGTTCTAACTCGCATCTCTCTGATAAGTCATTAATTGAGAGGGAGTTAGGAAGCTATCTGGCGAACAATTTTAGGAATTGGGGAAGATTGTTAATAAAAACAACCTTAGACTCATGATCGGAAATATTGGTTTTATACCAATGTTTCCACAATTCCTTTAAAATCTCAATAGGACCAAGGTTTGGCATGTCTAACTGCGTATAATTATTTATTATCTGCTCAGTTTGAATGGGACCCAGCATGGATTCTACCTCATTTTGGAGGCCCAAATGGGATTGGGTAGTTCCTAATGGCCTGAAGCTTTAGATAAATCCGTCGCTACAATTTTGAAGGTTGTTTAGCCATAATATTTGACAGGTTTTGATGAGTAATACGCGGAGAAAGCGGAGTTTACACGCATAAATAATAACTCGCAATCTCCATCCCATACACAAACATCAATATCTAAAATTGGATCTGATATTCTAACAATTTTACGAGATCTTAAAAGCATAAATTTATAAGCAGGATAAAATGTATAAAAAGACGTGAAACGAAACGGATACCAAAATCTGCTTTCACTGTTGAAACTGACAGGATGAGCTTCGATGTACACGGTAAACTAATGAAATCAAAATCTGTTTCCACAGTTGAAAGGTGACGGGATGAGTTTCGATGCAAACAGAAAACGGATGAAATTATGTTCTTTCACAAAATAACAATTAGTGCTTTCACGAAATCAAAATTAGCGTGCACAGTTTACCAAATAAGTGTCCAGTTTTTTACAATTTGTACGTAGGAATGATAAACTTTCCTCAAAAAATTTGATCTCTAATAAAAATGTCTACAAGACCTCGACTTTAGAAAGATTCACAACCAGGGTAAAAAAATTGTGGTATGTGCTAACGTCGATCTACTGTATTACCGCGATAATAAAATGTAAAGGAAACACAATCGATTGTATTTATGCCAAAAGTTTTGCGATATAACATCAATTCTAGAAAACAGTAATGTTCTCAGCATCCTGGCACGGTCGCCAATTTGTAAAGCGCCCCGGCTTCAAGTTAATTCCGTATGACGTCATAAAGTGGTTAGGTGCCAAGAAGGCTGAGAATGAGTACTGCTGGTGGCCCTTAGTAGGAACGGAATTGTATTCTCCGGCAAATGCCGAGAAAGTTAGATAGTGTGGTAGTGTCTAGCGCTACTCCTAGACACTTGAGAGCGGCTCTGATTAACTAGCTGGTGTTCGTTCTGTTGTGGTGTAGAAATCAGTCGCGAGAGACTGCGTGAAGGTTTAGAATTGTCTCGTTGAAGATCTGCGACAACACAGTGGTGACTGGCACACCTAGAGGTCCAATAATTAGATGTTGCTCCGTCTCAATATTTGTGAAGCAACACGATTGGCGTGACTAGGTGACTGCTTTTGAAGCAAGTCCAGAAGTCAGTGTAGGTGAACAGTCAGTGTGACAGGAGAGAGCACCTACACGTAGTGCGCAGAAAAAATCAAACGTGATTGTGACAAGCATGGTAGATGCACCGTGCTTATATAGCGTGAATATGAAAGCTCGCACGCCATTGATTAATGGCAAATTTCGCTTGATTTAATTGGTGCCGCGTAAAATTAATTTTAATTCCATTTAAGCAATATGTCGGCGAATTGTTCTTGAGCCGTTATATGAGTAACTGATCAAATTAATTCGCCGACATACAGTCAAAATTAAATTCAAAATTAAATACGCTGGACCAATTAGAACACGCAGAACTACCGTTGATCAATTGCGTGCAAGAACGCATCTATGTATGCACGACGCAAATACCACACAACACAAAGTCTACTCTGCTCGTTACGTGTGATCGCTATCAATTTATTTGCTGCGCTGATTATATAAGCCGAATGTGCTGCTTGCGTTTATCACACTGTGTCACTAATTTGGCTAGCCTTCAGTCACGCCAATCTTCTTGTTGCTGCGCATCTAATCATATAAAGTCGATCATCTATTAATCGGATTTCTATGTGTGCCAGACATCTCGGGGATGTCGCAGATCTTACAAAAGACTTATCTAGGCCTTTGAACTGCAATAATACATTTTTCTTTGACAATTCTATATATTCAGTTGCATCTACTCACAGGATTACCAACCAATAGACAAAACAGGCAGAGCTAGTGTTTAGAAGGACTTCTGGGTACCTGCGCGCTGCAAACACACATAATCGCTCAAGACATTTGCCAGTGAATGTTTTCCTGTGCCTGTTAAGGGCTCTCACAGTAACAGTTTACACAAATTGTTTGTTGGTCTTCTAAGCAAAGTCACACGGCTCCTCCTTTTTGACGGGTTTTTATACTTGGTGACCGCGCCTGTATCGGAGAGCAGTGCTACTGTTACAATTTGTTTTAATAATGAAAATCATTAAAAGAACTTATGGACTACAAATTTTTTTCGACGGGAAACTTTGTTGTACATTAAAAACGACAGAAGCTCATCTACAACGCGCTCTTTATTGACGGATCAATCTGTCTTTCCATCCTGCTTAATCTTTTACACAAGTTTTAAAAATCTCTGAGTCAAAGCATTTTGTGGTTTAATAGGTCAAATGTTTTTATTGCTGACGTGTTTTTGTGTCATATTCTGCGTTTAATTTGTATTCAAACAATGGAAGCAGTTTTTCGTGAGCCCTTTGTTATAAGCAATTAAATTTTACAGGGTAGGTATGTTTTAAATTAATTTTTTAAAGCCCCTTTACGCGTTTTATAGAACAAATTTAATTAATTCCAAAAAGGAATATTCTGAATTCTAAGTTAACCCAGTGTCTACCAGCCACTCCAACATATGAAGACGTTAGGTTATCACCTTTAAAAGAACTATTTCGGATTTGACTAAAATCCTTGAAAGATAGGTCATGGACGCAACAAATGCCAATAAAATCTCGAATAAATACCTTCTAAATCAGTATAAAAATCAATATCTCCTCGATAATTTAGTCGATATTCTACAAAAAATTAGTGCTATAAACACCAAAAGTATTTCTATAATTGTCGAAAATGCGTGCATTACTCTGAGAATATACCAACGGATGCTAGTTTTCTTCATTATATGACCACAAGCAAAACAAGACAACAGTTTCTATTCTTTAAGCACAAAATAGGTAAATTTTAAAAGCCTGTTGCTTTAGATTATGTTGACGCAGGATATTCCACGAAGACAGCAAAACCGACAATTTCATTTTAAATAACCAGCTTATTTGCCTTTATGGCCCGGCCAATAAACTCAATGAACTTCTGGATCTTCTCGATTTTAAAACCAGAGAAGAATTCATCATAGACGATGGTACAGCAATTTCTGTTCTCAAGGGTGATTCTATGACCGAGATGTCTCTAGGTGTTTACTCGGAACAGCTACAGGGGAGTCCATTCTAACTTACGGTTGCCGGCATCGCTCTCTTAAAAAAGGTTTACTACGTGAATTTTCTCACAATTTCATCGACGCCAAGGTCTCGCACAACATAATAGGCTTTTATTTCTTGTTGAAATATCGGCTTATTGTTGATCTTGCTAATCAAAAGATCATTGAACACTTGACCGGACTTAAGCAAAGTTTTTGGACACTTGTCTCCAAAATTTTGGAATTACAGTTCATACAGCCATTTCCAGCGCATCATTTGACAGAAATATAAATATTTCTTTGAGGACAAAGTCGTTGTTTGATCTTAACAAGTCAGAGCTACATGTCTTCAACAGGATGCATCATATCGACACAACAGGTCAACCTATCGCACTCTAGTTAAACTGAAAGCTGCCCTGAAAGGGGGAATAATCAGAACATCAAAAAGTACATGGCCGTCGCCATTACATTTTGTCTCTAATTCACATGGATCATACAGAGCCTGTAGAGTTTATGGCACGATAAATTCTGTGACCAAATCCGATGCATACCCCATTCAAAATATAAAGACCTTTCTTGAAAAACTCGGCGGTAGAAATTCATTTTCAGTGATTATCCTCAAACAAGCGTATCAGCACATTCTGGTTGCGCTAAATGATGATTAAAAATTGCAGTTATCACTCATTTGGGCCATTTTGAATACATTTACAAACATTTGGGCCAAAAGTATGGTATTTAAACATTTCCGAGCTTCATCGACGACATACTCCGCGATAACGTTTATAACTATATGTCATATCTTGATGACATAATGGTTTTTAGTATAAACATAGACTCTCATATCAAGCATCTATGAAATATCCTATTACACTTATCAGATTACGGACTCAAGATCAATCGTGGCAAAACGCAAATTGCCACTAAATTCGTTGATTTCATTGGACATTGTTTTGCACCTCAAGCTATAAAAACCTTACCGTCTAAAGCCAATTAAATCAAGAATATTGCGGCACCCAAGACTTTAAAAGAAATACAGGAATGTTTTACAGTTCTCTACTAGTTCCCTTCCAGCTTATCATAAAAATGAATCAGTTATGCAGGCACCTACGGAATCTTAAAGGGCTTAGCAGAAACTCTACTATTTATTGATCACCTGAAGACGAGCAATTACTCCGTTTTTCTATCAACTCGTTAGCAAATACTAAAATTTAAACCAATATAGACTTCTAATGACCTTTTCTACTCACAAACGATGCTTCTCAATTTGTTATTGAGGCCACTTACTTACAAGTGATAAATGGAAGCCTATCAGTTTTTTCTCATGTACTCTGCAACCGGTAGAAACTAGATACAACACTTTCGGTCAAGAACTCGCCGCCATTTATGATATACTGCGCCACTTCGTCAACAGCATTGACGGCTTTAGATTTGTTGTTTTTACAGATCATGCACCATTAGTTATCAGATTTCAAACTGCGACTTTAATCGTTGCAAAATACATTGTCAGAGTAGAATGACAGTTGTCACGTCTGATTGAAGATAAATTCGACATTTTTCATGCTGAGTACGAACAAAACTTTGTTGCAGATGGACATTCAAGGACAGGCGTCTTGCTACAACCACTTTTGCGTTCGTCATTATCAGTCAACTCAGTGACTTTTATCAAGCTTACACTATCACCACCCCCCCTACAAAAACAGTGCGATGACACTCATATTCAAAGATCAGTAACTCGTCATCCCACCAAGTTTGTATGCCGACTCTGGGAAGGTTTGCCCATTTTTAAAAATTCAGGGGTACGCTGCCACACATGCCAGTTTGGGTCTTAGACTCAGGTAGAACGCTAAGCAATGGGTCTCCGGTTGTGCTATATGCCAGAAAAACAACTTCACCTGGCACACTCCTTCAAAGTTTGAACGCTTCCTAAATTCTTCACGCCTAGCCATCGTCCACATCGACATAGTTTATCTGACTCAGGTTCTAGTATTTAGCTACCTTCTAACTATGATTGACAGATTTACCCGATGGCCTGCGGCTTTACCTCTTGACACCATATCTGCAGATGAAGTCACTTATGGTTATATCCTTGCATGAATAGCACATTATGATGTTTCTAACGAGGTCATAACTGATAGAGGAACTTAATTCTCATCTGATTGTTTCAAAACTACCTTGCCGTTCATGGGATGCACTTTTTGCCATATGTTTTTCTACCACCTTCAATATAACGGTATAGTAGTGAAAATCCGTATGGAACTCAAAGCAGCTTTAGCATCCTCGTCCATTAATGGTAACTGGGTCGATTCATTACCTTTAATCCTACGTGTTATGCGTTCACGTATTCGTGAATCTATTAGATCGTCTGCGTCACAACTTTTGTAGTGCATGGACCTACGCCTGCCTTGTCAGCTCCCACGTTTACTACACGCAGAGGTTGACCCACAAGTCGAAGCTTCTTGCTTTCGACTTCATTTCACTAACATCTTTACCTAGCAGCCGAGACATGCTCCTTGACCAGCTTTCATTCATCTGCATCTCCATAGTTTTAAGAAAGTTCTCGTTTGTAAAGACGTTGCTGTTGTACCTATGCAACCCAGGTTTAACGGTCCTTACCCTGTGCACGGCAAATTCTGGCCAGTACGCGATGAGTTCCCAAAAAGTACAAAACCGGCCTACTGGATGAATTGCTTATTCTACACTATACAATACTTAGTTTATACTGAGAAATATATCTACTTAATGGGTAAGATATTTATATAAAGATCGTAGCCTAAACATTTCATTCTCATGCAAGGTGCAACACCTAAATATGTATGCATAGACATGATAATACCTTTTATCGAACCACCTGATTCTGACGACTTACAACCTTCTACAGGTGTTTCAGGCTTTAAATACCAAAAAACAAGAACTAGTACCAAATTGCTTTGCATTGCATGTAACTGACAAAATATTTTCCCATTAGTTTTTTTTATATGTTACGTATGAAATGTTAACTTTTTGCGTACCACTTGCGCCCTATTTATCGTAACGTGATCAACTCATGGGTCCACATTATTTATTATTTTTTCATACTCGCTTGTCTCACGTGGTATAACCAGCTGTTCTTAGCTAACAATTGTGTAGCATTATTAAACAATTCTTCTTTATTATGCCATTTTTGCGGCAAAGTTCAAGAACACATTTGTTCTTATCATTTGATTTTATTTAGTTTATATATATAGTAATGTTGCAATTAATGGCTCACGCCGGAGCCCACACTTGCTTATTTTGATATGAGCAGATACTTAAAGCAAAAGTTTTGGTAGCAAAACTAAGTAATCACCGGTTTCATATCATGGTATAGGCAATTATCATGCATACTTCAACTTAATCAATTACACTGTTCACTAGCACTACTGAATTTCATGGAACACAACATCGAGCACACACTGCTCCTCTGGTTGTATCAAACTCGCATTGACAGCGATCCAGCCTGTTCAGGTTAAAACTTAAACCTCGTACCTTCAGCTGCAATCCAATTTGCAATTTTTACGCTGCGGTTCTCAAAATCTATCACACTGCTCTATTTCGCTTCATGTGTTATGACCACCCACTACATCAAACAATTTGTGTAACAATTACTAGTGGTTATTTGGCATCATATCATTGTTGAAACAATTAACAAGTATGCACCAGCCCAGCATTAAAAAATATTTTTGGTTAACAATGAGCAGAATAATGACCAGCTTCTTAACTGGGTTTGAAATCTGCTCTACAATCCTAATGAAGCCTCGCCTAGAGTCTTTTTTTTCTCCCTTAATTTTTTTTCAGAGAAGAAATGTTTGTAACAACTCAAATTAATTTGTCGACATATTGTCAAAATTAAATTCAATATTTAATACACAGGACCAATTAGAAAGCGCTAAACCACAGTTGGCCAATTACTTGCGACTTTGCATCAATATATAAAGAAGATGCAATTACTACGCAACAAACTTTCTGCTCTTCCCGCTACGTGTGGTTGCAGTAAATTTCTTTGCTGTACTGATTATCTACACTGGCTATTCTCCTTTAGTTTAACACGCTTTGCCACTAATTTGACTAGTCTTCAGTTACGCCCATCCTGTTGCTGCGCATCTAGCCATACGTAATTGATCAACTATTAATCGGATTTCTACGTGTGCCAGACATCTCGGTGATGCCGTGGATCTTAAACAAGACTTGTCTATGCCTTCGAACTGCAACAAACACATTCTGTTTGACAATTCTACTTATTCAGATGCATCTACTCTGAGGATCACCAACCAACTTACAAGGCAGACAGAGTTAGTGTCTAGAAGGTGTTCTAGACACCCAAACACTGCTAACTCGCATAAACTCTCACGGCATTTTCCGGTGAATGTTTTCCTGGCCTTATTAAGGATACCCACAGTAACTTCTTACAGTGTTTCATTATTTTTATTATTAATAACGTTGTACCGCACTTCTTTTAGCCGGAGCGTTACAATTGTAACGGTTCAAATTATTTTAACTGCATCCTGAAATTTAATTCCAATTGAATACATAATTAAATTAACTGATGTTGGACTAATAAGTGCTCACAATCCATAAATCAATCACATGTAACCTGAATTTATTATATAAGCGTAATGAATATTCTATTCAAATCACTTTGATCTGTTTGCTACCTGTAGTTGCTCTCGCTTTTCTTTTACACTAAAATCCACGCCTGCTGTCATAATTTCACTTACCCATACTGTGTCAGTAATTAAGCTGGCCGTTAGTAGCAACAATCTTCTTGTTGCCGCGTGTCTAGACATACTTGATACATTAATTTCATAATCAGGTTTTTAGATTTTTCAGCAATCTTGGTGTTGCCGCAGACCATCAGTAAGATTCATCAAGGCCCCTGATTAGCAATCGATACATCCAGCTTCGTCTAATTTTTGCTTTTCACAAGCATCTAACTGAGTATGTCTAACCCGTGAACAGGACACACATAGCAAAAGTCTAGAAGGCATTTCGGACATCCGCTTCTGCTTTGGTACTGTAATACCTGCCTGTATTAGCCGGTGAATGTCTACCAGGCACTACTAAGGACCATCAACGATTGCCGGGAACTCTAGGAGGGAACGTTAAACTGTGACGCAACTATAAGTTATCTATATTCATATGTTATCCAGGCACTCAATACGCCAAATAGAGACTACACAATAATTTTAACAGGTTCAGCATTTAAGACGCTTGTTATCACTATTTAAGATAAGTTTCTAGATAATAAACTCGCGTAATTGGAAGAATATCACTCGATAGCCAGGGTTTTTTCTGTCTGAGTATCAGAATACCCACCAAGCCCTTTAATTTTAAGATGCTACATAGAGGTTAACATCCAAAACCTATCGGATGAAAAAATTTTTGATAGGAAACTAAGATATCTACATCCGGCACAGAAGTGCAATTTGTAAGCAGCCTAAAGAGCAACATATTTAACAGGTGCTTAACTCATTCACTTTAACTCCTATCTTACGTACAGTAAAACAATGTATATTATATCTAACTGTAATATCTCTAAGTAAAAAATTAAGGTTCTGTTGTGCAATTAACTGTAAACTACAACAGTATATATTCGCTGTCTTGAAAACGTGGCCCACTATCAATAATTTGCAATGTGAAATAGAAAATTGAAATTGAACATTAATTCACGCGGATATAAGCACCAGAAATGAGCTGTCACAACAATTTATTTACATAAATCATGAAGTTACTGACTTATGCATACCTCCAACAATAACCATGTGTCTATATTTATAAATATTTAACTTTATGGGTTTAAATCACCTTTGGAATAAATATATCGTACAACTTCAAAGGACTTGTAAATTATATGAAATTTTCTATTACATTGTAGAACATGATGGACGATAATATTTTCTCTTTTAGAATAATTATAGGAGATTTTCACCACGGCGATTAACTTTCAAGTCTCTTATACTCTACTAACATTATTTTCTATGCATTCAATCAATTTTACTTACTCAATATATTATTCATCCAACAAGACAAAAAAAGCTATTTTAATATTTCATACCTCAATAACATTCCACAATGCGTTCACGGAAAACATTTATTACTGCAAAAATCGGAAACACAAAGTTAAAGATACCCTCACAAAATTTAGACGTACGTACTGGCTACAATTTATACAAAACAGCAACATTTAAAATACTAAAGAGAATATACCACTGTAACGCGATAAAACCTAACGAGTATCAATTTCATCAGATCCGGTTTTCCTTAGGGTCACATATGTGGAGGAAGATATATCATCCGCCAAATGTTAAATAACATTAACTGATAAATTTAAACCACCATGGCTGATTGTAACGAATTTTATTTAAAACGAATTTTTTCTTTT